>PYAF01000198.1:39648-54932 GCA_007407185.1 Glycine tomentella | reverse complement strand
GATTTCAAAAACAAAGTCCAAGTGAATCTAGAGTAATCATCCACAATAACCAAACCATAGTAATTGCCTCCTAAACTCATAGTTCTTGAAGGACCAAATAAATCTATGTGCAAAAGTTCAAGTGGTCTAGAGGTGGAAATAATATTTTTGCTTTGAAAAGATGTTTTGGTTTGTTTCCCCTTTTGACATGCATCACATAATTTGTCCTTCTCAAATTTGAGTTTTGGTAAGCCAATGACTAAGTCCTTCTTAATGAGCTTATTCATGTGATTCATATTAATATGACTAGCTCTCCTATGCCATAGCCATGTTTCATCTATTTTACTCATTAAGCATGTAGTTTTGTGAAATAATGCATGGTCTATTGATAGCAAGTAAACATTACCTTTCCTTTTGCCTATGTAGATTACCTCTTCACTCTTACCATCACAAATTAAACAGCAATCTTGATTGAAGGAGATTTTATAGCCTTTGTCACATAATTGGCTAATGCTAAGTAGATTGTGCTTCAAGCCCTCAACATATGTTTTTCAGCCAAGTTGCATTTTCCCTTGTAAAACTTTCTCAAGAGATCAATCAAATCACTGTTTTCAGCCATAAGCAACATATGTTTTTCACCTTGGCTTTGGTTATACTCATCAAAATCCTTTTGAAGCAATTTATACTTGTCAACACTGCTAAAGGAAGAAGCACACACACATCCATTCAATTTGTAACTTGAAACAAGTTTTTCATTTTCTTCTTTCAAGTTGCAAATCTCATTTTGCAATTCAGTAATTTTTTCAATATGCCATCTAAGATTTCCTCTAAGCCTATTATTGGATTTTGCAAGGTTTTGGGCTTCCTCATGCATTTCTTGAAAAGCATGAATAGCTTGATCAAGTTCAGAAGTTACCTCATCATCTTCATCCAGAAGATCATCATTTTCTTCATTGATAATTGAGGTGAGACACATGTTGGCTTCTTCCAATTCAGTAGAGGATTCAGAGGTTGATGATTCATTATCCTCCAAGCAATAAATGCTCTTCTTGGCTTGATATCCTTCTTGCCTTTGCTATCTTGTTGTTGCTTCTTCAAAAAGATTGAACATTCTGACTTTATGTGGCCAGGTTTACCACATTCAAAACAAGTAAAGTTGTTGTCAATATTCTTGTTGTTGCTAGAGCTGTTGTTGGTGGAATTGTTCTTGTTGTTTCTTGTGAACCTTTTGCCCTTGTTTTTCTTTAGGAATTTGTTGAACTTCTTCACTATCAAGTTCATGCTTTCCTCATCTTCTTCATCATTAGAGTCTTTGTCCTCTTCTACCTTGGGTTTTGCAGTTTTCAATGCTATTCCTTTGCTTTTTCTTTCTGCATCTTCACCAAAGGTTAGTTGTGATAATTCAAACTCATATTCAAGCAACTTACCAAAGAGGGCAGCCATGGTCATTTTTGAAAGGTCTTTGGATTCCTTGACGGCTGTCACTTTTGGTTGCCAAGCTCTAGTGAGACACTTCAAAATCTTGATGTTTAATTCTTCAACATCAAATGTTTTTCCAAGGCCCAAGAGGTGATTCACTATATGTGTGAATCTTGTTTGAAGTTGAGAAATGCTTTCATTTTGATTCATTTTGAACATTTCATACTCATGAATCAAAGAGTGCTTCCTTGATCTCCTTACTTCCTCAGTTCCTTCATGGGTGATTTCAAGCATCTCCCACATTTCTTTAGCACTTGTACATATAACAGTTCTGAAAAATTCACTAGAAGAAAGGGCAGAGGTTATCATGTTCTTAGCTTTAAAATCATATTGAACAATTCTTTTCTCATCATCATTCATCTCATCCCAATCTTTGGGAATCATGTTATTGTCTACTACCTTGATGGGCACCCTAGGACCCTTTCTATGGCATTCCATGCTCCTGGATCATTGGATTGAATAAAGATCTTCATTCTATTTTTCCAAAAACTGAAATACTCCCCCTCAAACAAAGGAGGTCTGTTTAAAGATGCACCTTCCTTGAAGGTTATTTGTGAAGTATTCATTTTGAAAAAAAAATAATCTTGAGTATCTTACAAGACCTAGCTCTTGATGCCAATTGTAAAATATAGGAACACTTCACACTTAACCAAGAGGGACACTTAACCAAGAGGGGGGGTGAATTGGTTAGGCTTGGTAATTTAAAAAATTTATTAAACAAAATCAGAGTTTTTTTCCCTTAATGGATCTTTATCACTTTACTAACCAAGAACCTTTATCCAAAGATCAACCCAAGAGATGTAATACTTCAAGAACCAAGAGTAAACAAGAATTCACAAAGGAGACAATTAAATATGCAGAAGTAAATGAACACACAAGAATTATACTGGTTCACTTCAAACACTATGAAGCTACATCCAGTTTTCTTTTACTCAACACTAGAGTAGAGTTCCACTATTGCAAATAATATTCTTACAAGAAAATACAAGCTTCTCTTTATCAACCCTAGATAAAGTTCAGAAGTCTAAAACACTATTAGACCCTTAGAAGCCAAACCCAAACAGAGAACACTACTCAGCAACCCCTAGAGAAACACTGTCTCTAGTTTCATGCAAGAAACCAATTTACAATAGAAAAGCAAATACAATTTTAACAGAGAATTACAAACTCAAAGAGTAAGGAAAGAAAGCACTTGATGATCCAAAGATGATATGCAGAAGAATGAAATTACCAGGTTGAATGAAAATAACAAACTCAGAACATGGCTTTCCTTAAACTTTGAAAAGAGAAATCTTGCTTCACTCAATCCCTTAGACCCATATGAGTTTCAAGGAACCAAGAACTTAATGAACCCAGAAAAATCACTTTGTGAATGTTTAGAATGCCTTAGAATGCTCAGAATATGAATTACTCAAGTTAAGAAAGCAGCTGAGCATGAGTTCTATTTATAATGATTTTTGTAACCGCTTGTAATCGATTTAATGCGCTCCTGTAATCGATTATTTAGCATATCTAATCGATTACACACGCTCTTGTAATCGATTAAAGTGTTCATAAAGATTCTGGGTAATAACAACGAGCAATTTAATCGATTATCCCGACGTGTAATCGATTAAAGCAGGCATTATGAAAAACATGCATTGAACTAAGTAATCGATTACAATAAATGGTAATCAATTACACCAGAGTGATTATATTTTCTGTATGAGTAATGTAATCGATTACAGCTCTGTAGTAATCGATTAAAAATGACACAAAGGCAGATTATGTATATTCTAAGTTAAAATAATCGATTAATCCGATAGTGTAATCAATTAAACTGTTCTTGAGAATTTTCCAGAAAGCATCAAGAACAAAATAATCGATTCTTTGCGTATATTAATCAATTAAACCAGTGAAATGCTATTTTTCCAAAACCACTTAGTTTATTTCAAGATTCAAAACAATTTCCTAATGCCTTTTGATTTAATTCTTAAGCTTATGAATGATATGAATGCAATGACTTGGATCATCAGAAAACTTCCTTCCTTTTACATTTGATCACAAGCTTTTCTTCAATTCTTCAAACATGTTGAAAGTCCAAAACACTTCCTTGTCTTCAATCTCTTTAGGCTTCAAGTAACTCCCCCTCAAATCAATAATTGTGTGTTCATATTGTTTTCACACAGCTCAGTAAAGACCTCACTGGTCATGAGCACAGACACATAACTGACGTGCAACGCAAAATGCAAACCTATTCACTTGGAACCATCTGACATACTGGGCATCGATCCTAGCATCATATGCCACAAGCTGGCAATATGCCCACAAGTCAAACCAATAGCGTAGAAGAAGTGGAAGATGGGATAAGAAAGATGCAAGGCAGTGAAGGAAGAGGTCGACAAGTTACTAAATGCCAACTTCATCAGAGAAGTCTGATACTCTACTTGGCTCGCCAACGTCGTAACGGTAAAAAAGGCCAGCAACAAGTAGCATATGTGCACAGACTTCACCAACCTCAAATATGCATGCCCAAAAGACACGTACCCATTGCCCAACATTGACAGACTGGTTGATGCTGCGTCAGGGTTCCAAATCCTGAGTTTCCTGGACGCGTACTCTAGGTATAACCAAATAAGGATGAACACCCCAGACAAAGAGAAGATGACATTCATTACTGAAGATGCCAACTACTGCTACATGGTCAGCCTTTTGGCCTAAAATATACAGGGGCCACATACCAACGACTAATTGACTGGGTCTTCAAAAAATAGATCGAACACAATTTCGAGGTCTACGTTGATGACATGATCATCAAATCTTAGAGTATAGCCCAACACATAAAGGACCTAGAAGAGGTGTTTAAAGAAGTATGGAGGTATGACATGCGTCTCAATCCTAAAAAATGCACATTCGGGGTGGTGGCGAAAAATTCCTCGATTTCATGATCACACATCGTGGAATTGAAGTCAACCCAAACAAATGTATGGCCATACTGCAGATGCATAGCCCAAACAACGTCACTAAAGTTCAGAAACTGAATGAAAGACTAGCGGATCTGTCCAGATTCCTCCAAAAACTCGCTGAAAAGGCGAAGGCTTTCTACAAGTTGATCAACAAGACTAAACCTTTCCTCTGGGATGAAGCTTGCGAGCAAGCCTTTGAGGTATTCAAGAAGACAATTGTTGCACCGCCTGTCTTGAGTCTTCCTAGATCGGAGGTACTATTGCTTCTATATCTCAGTGGCGGAAGAGATTGTCAGCTCAACACTTGTCCAAGAAGAAGGGAAACAACAACTCCCTATCTATTTCACCAGCTGCATGCTATGTGATGCCTAGAAATGCTATGAAATGATAGAAAAAGTAGCCTTGGCACTCATCACTTATGCCAGACGCCTTCGGCCCTATTTCCAAAGTCACCAGGTGATAGTTAAAACTAACTATCTCATCAAACAGGTAATATGGAAACTCGAATTGGCAGACAGGATTGTGGCATGGCCAGTCGAATTGTCAGAGTTTGACCTTCAGTACGCACCTTGTGGTCCCATGAAGACACAATTCATGCCGAACTTCCTAGCGAAATTTGCGGGGAAAGACAAATCCACCCTAGACAGGTGGAATCTTTACGTGGACGAAGCGTCCAATGTGAAAGGAAGCAGAACAACATTTCGTTAGAGCAAGCACTCAAGCTTAACTGCAAAGCTTCAAACAACCAAGCCAGGTATGAGGCACTCATAGTAGGCCTTAAGCTCGCAAAAGAAGTCGGGGCTAAATGTCTAAGGTGCTACTCCGACTCACAACTCGTCCAGGGACAGGTCGCCAACAAATTCTAGTCTAAAGAAGCTATACTCTTCCAGTATTATCACTTGGCCAAGACACTCATTGATAGCTTCGAGTGTTTTGAAATGTATCATATACCGAGAGAAAGTAACACTAGGGCTGACTTGCTCTCTAAGCTGGCCAGTACTAAGAAGATCGAGCACCACAAAACCATCATCTAGGAAACACTCCAAACTCCACCATAAACACCCAGAGGTAATGGCAGGCGAAGAGGAGGTGTAACACCCTGAAAATTCAAAAACTATGGTCAAACTATTATATGAATTATTCTTGCATAGCTATTGATGTGAGTATTAGATTATGAGAAATTTGGCTAGTCTATATTTGAATTAATTGGGTGAAATATCAATTAGAGACATTAAGGACATGTTTGAAGAGAAATGACCATATTACCCTTTCCTTAAATCAGAAATTACAGAAATACCCTTAAGATTAAAATGACGATAATGCCCCTGGATATTCTTAAAAATTACAAAAATGCCCCTAGATATTTTAGTAAGATATTTTAAGATGGAAATTATATAAATGCCCTTGGATATTTGGAAATGACAAGAATACCCTTAGATATTTTTGGCTAGATATTTTATAGTAGAAATGACAAATATGCCCCTAGGATGAATGATGAATTTACCATAATGCCCTTCAGGCCAGAAATGACCAGATATCCTTAAAAATTTTGTGAGAACCTGATGAAATTACAGAATACTCTTGACTGATAGAATATCAAAATAGTTTGTGACAAGAAACTTTAGAATAGAATTTCTATGAATATTTTAAGGTGACAACTTTGAAACATTAGTCAGAAGAATTTAAGCATTGGAAAAATATGGAAATATAATAAATAGAATCTATAGAATTTTCTCTAAATTTTGGGGTGCCCAAATTTATTTAATAAAATGGTTTAGTAATTTTGATGATCAAAAATAGTATAGACCAATCAGAATTAAGATAAAAGCAATCTCATATGCAAGGTTGTGTATCACTCTATACAAAACCGCTTGTAAGTAATTTTAACTGTCATTGAAGTCAGTTTCTGGAAAACTCTAGAGTTTCATTATTTAATATTATCCTTTAGGTAGAAGAGTTCGAATTGAACTTGAACTTCTCCTATGAATGCTATGTGTGAAGACAAATTCAACTTGAACTTTATTTTCTCTTAAAAAATGCCATGTGTGAGGCCATTTTCAAATTGAATTCTTCTTCCTCATGAAAGGTGACATGTGGATATAAGGAGAATCATATAATTATCTTCTATTTAAGAAAAATATCTTAAGCTTCATAAATTAAAATGATAAGATACAATCATGAAGGCTTAAGAAATATCTAGCCACTTGTAACTCACTATTAATATAGGAATGAGAAAGCTATCATATATGTGAACAAAATAAGAAGAAAAATCTTCTCTTGTTCCCTTGATAAATCACGTGAAGGAGGAGGAAGAATGGAGAAGTTTCATGGCTTGAAGACAAGTGGAAGGACACTTGGAAGCAAGGTGTCATGTCTTGAAGAATATGGATACAAAGTAACATGAAATGAAGCAAAATTCTCTCCCTTTCCCTAGAGTCCACGTGAAGCTTGGAGAATCATGGAGAAACTTCATGATTTGAGACACTTGGAAGAAAAAGAGGAAGAAGCTTCATGAATTGGACAAGTGGTGGGACACTTGTAAAATTCATGACAAGTGTAGGGACACTTGTAAAGTAAGTCATCATGACTTAGGAGATTTTTTTTATAAATCTAGTTAGGATATAATGGAATGACATTAGTTACAATGAAACCAAATGGGAGTAACTAGCTAGGAAGGGTAGAAATGTCCATGAATATTATATCATTTTTCAACTACTATATAAAGGGGTGAAGGGAGCCTTAAGTGGAAATCACATTTAAGACTCCACCTTTCTAACACTTCACGTGAAAAGCTCTCTCCCACATCACCTTCATTTCATTTTCACCCTTTCCTTATTAAAAGCCTAAATCAAATAAGAAGAAGACTCCACTTCATTGAAGGATCACGTGTAGAAGGATAAAGTATCCTTAGGGAAAGTTTGTCGTGCTTTGTAGGAAGAGAAAGACAAGCTTCATAAGAGATTATAAGGTATGTATAGGGAAGCTTTATGATAAAGATAGTTTAAGTATTCTTGGTGTTTGAATAAGTGTTTGAATGTTCATGTGTTGTTGAGTGTTTCCATGAATCTCTATGAAGTTCATGTGTTGCTAAAAGTTTCTATGAATTTCTCTAAATTCCATGTGTTGCTGAGTGTTTCTATAAACTTCTGTACATGAATAATATGTTGAGATTCTGCACATGAATATAAAGTTGAGTTCTATATTTTATGTTGAGTTTTTGAGTAAAGTATGTGAGATATAAATTAAAGACTGATGTTGAAAATAAATATGAGATGATGAAAAGAGTTATACCTTAAAGTGAATTAGTCTTATATGTCTCATATGCATATGCCCGGCGGGGGTGAGTTCGTGTTATTTGCCTTAAGAGGAGGTGTGTCAGATAGCTGTAGGAACTGAGTTCGAGCATTCAGACAAGAGAGGTCTAAGCTGGGGGTGACTTGGCAATGGGGAAATCACGTCACCCATAATGATCACATGTAGTGTGGGTGATAATCCTGTTGCAACATTGTGGTACCCTAACTAATCGTTTCAGTTATGTGCCACAGGGATGGGGCTATCTTGACTATTGGTACCAATTATTGAAAGAGTTTAAGAGAATCATGCAAATGATAAGAGTTTAAGAGAATCATGCATCATGATAAGAGTCTAAAGGAATCATGCATCTTTGAGGATGTTGTTATGAATATTTACATAATGAATATATTTGCTTAAATTATGTTTATCATAAACTTACCCTGTACTTTATGTTTGTGGTTGACACCTGCTATGACCTCGATGTTATTCGGGCGAGCAGATGAACAGCAAAGAGAGACAACTAGCTGTCTACAAGAAGAGAATTTTGTTTGAAGATGTAATATTTTGAAGAGGTTATGTTTGAAGATGTATTTCTTTGTTACGGAGTGTTTTAGTTGTTTGTACTATATAACAGAATTGATACCAGTCTGTATTTTATTGTACATCAGATTTATAAATATCAATCAGTAAGGAAAAATCTTTTGTAATATTATTATATGAATTATGAATATTACTCAGTAATGAAAAATTGTAGTTTAGTATTTTTAAGCAAATTGAAAAGAATTTTCATGAAAAATCAATAATAATAACAAGATGGTAAGTTGAGGTGTTACAGGAGGAACCTAACTGGATGACCCCTTACAAAATTTTCTCACCAATGGGGTACTACCAACATTAAAATGAGGCCTGATGTCTAAAGAGGAAAGTCAACTATTACGTCATCCTCGATGGAAATTTGTTTAAAAAAGGGCTGACAACACCTCTACTCAAGTGCCTGGACAGCCAACAAACAAATTATGTCCTGAGAGAGCTCCACGAAGGGATTTGCGGTCTCCATACAGGGGGCGTTCCCTTGCCACCAAGGTAGTACGAGCAGCCGACACTCAGGACCGACGCCTTCGATTTCTCATATGGCTAGGTGTCAAGCACCTTGTCACCTCTATCGAACATCCCCAGACCAATGGTCAGGTGGAGGCAGCGAACAGAGTCCTCCTTCGAGCCCTACACACTAGACTTGACAACTCTAAAGGTCTCTGGAAGGAAGAGCTCCCCAGCATACTCTTGGCCTATCAATGTTCACCTTAGAGTGCTATAAATGAAAATCCTTTTCGATTCACATATAACACAAACGTCATGATTCCCGTCGAACTTGGAGAACCATCGACAGGAATGATGCTCTTTCAAGAACAACACAGCAATGAAAACATGAGGGTTGAACTAGAAACTATAGGGAAAATTCAAGGCAAGGTCAAAGTCAGAGAAGAGACTACTAAACTTTGAATGACAAGAAGATATAAAACTAAGGTTTAACCACGGACCTTCTAGTCAGGAAACCTAGTCTGGCGTGTCTAGGGCGTAGGAAAACTTGGACCCAACTGGGAAAGCCCATTTAGGATTGTCACCAACCTGGAAAATGGGGCCTATAAGCTACAAGAACTGAGTGATAAAGACATTCTAAGAACATGGAATGCTACCCACCTGATTACATGTACTTGTGTCAACTTTGTAGGAACATAGCAAAACCCAGGACCAGCTCCCGGGACTTTACAAGTTCACAAACCCTATGGTTAGCCTTCAGTAACGCCCTTGGTGAACCTTACAGGTCCTTAAAAGTCTAATGGCACTCTCGGTGAGACGTCACAGGTCCTTAAAAGATTGGAGTCAGCCTTTGACGGCACTCTCGGTTGGACCTCACAGGTCCTTAATAGTTCGAAGTCAGCCTTTGATAGTGCTCTCGATGAGACCTTACAGGTCCTTAAAAGTCCAGAATCATCCTTTGAGGATGCTCTCAGTGGGCCCTTATGTTGGATTCAGGGGGAGCTACTTAAGGAATGCAAAAGAATTGATTCAAGCTTTGGTTTTGAGCTTTCAACATGCAATAGATGCCTTGAAGTTTAATTAGTGTGAAATGTGTAAGAGAAAAGCAATTTTGGTGATCCATGTGCATTGGATTCATATTAATCTATAACTTAATTAATTGAACTTATAAAAATCACAAGGCTTTAGTAATTTGACTAAGTTTCTTAATTTGATTCAAAGGTTTTTGGAAAAATGAATTTTATACTATTGTAATCGATTACCTTAAAGACTAAATCGATTATTTGTTCTTAGTCTATTCTGGAAAAACTTTCAAGAACAATGTAATCGATTACCTATTGGAATAATCGATTATCTGACCTTTGTTTTTATATAAATTGCCTTGTTGAACTATTTAATCGATTATTAATGGGTAGTAATCGATTACATAGCTATATAAGATTTTAAGTTGTTCTTGGATAATCGATTACCAAGGTATTGTAATCAATTACACAAGCTTATTTGAAAAAGCTATCTTCCTGCTTTAATCGATTACCATTTCTAGTAATCGATTACACATGTGCCTGAATATTGTAAGATTGTATAAGATAATCGATTACCACATTTTGTAATTGATTACACAGTGTATTTTGGAATGCTACAAGCTCCTGCTTTAATCGATTACCAAAGATCGTAATTGATTACATAGTGTATTCTGATATTTTGCAGCTTCCTGTCTTAATCGATTATTTTGCTCGTTGCTCATGCCCAAAAACTATGTTAAACACTTTAATCAATTACAAGGTTTATTTAATCGATTACATGAGTGTTTTAATCAATTATTAGGCGCGTTTAATCGATTACATACAGTTACAAAGGCTGTTATAAATAGGACTATGGCTCAGCTGTTTTTCTAACTTTGTGGAACATTACCCATTCGTATTTTCTGAGCTTAAACAGTCTTGTGAGCATTCTTAAGTGTTTTCTAAGGGATAAATTCTTTCTTGCTCCATTATACTTTGATCATGAGTGTTTGAGTCATTCTTGGAGCTTGAAACCTTTTTAAGATTAAGGAAAGTTGTGCTTTTTGATTTGTAATCATTCAACCTGAGCTGGTAACATCATTTTGCATTGCATCATTGGATCATCAGGTTGTTTCTCTCCTTAATCTGGTTGTAATTTTTGTTTTCTATTTTCTTTGTATTTTGGCTATTGTAATTGGGTTCTTGCTTGAAACTAGAGAAGGGGTTCTCTAGGTGGAAGAACTGAGTAGTGTTCTCAGGTTCTTGTCTCTTAGAATCTAATAGGGTTTTAGATTTCTGTACTTTATCTAGGGTTGATAAAGGGAGACTTTGTAATTGATTGTAAGAACAGAAAATTATAATAGTAGAACTCTAACCTAGTGTTGGTTAGAAGAAAACTGGATGTAGCTTCTAATGTTGAAGTGAACTAGTACAAATCTGATTGTCTTGCTTTTCTATCCTTTAACTCTTTATATTCATTGTGTTCTTGATTAAATTGTTTGACCAATTATGTCAGTTTTGATTCATTGAATTCCTTGGGGCTGAGCTACTTGATTGAATAAAGTTTTTTGGTTTTGAAAAGTGATAAAGATCCTAGGAACTCTGATTTTGATTAAAGAATTTTTTTAAAATACCAAGGTTTAACCAATTCACCCCCCTCTTGGTTAAGTGTGAGATATTCATATTCTTTACACCTTACAGGTCCTTAAAAGTCTAGAGTCAGTCTTTGACGGCGCTCTTGCTGAGACCTCACAGGTCCTTAAAAGTCCAGGGTCAGCCTTCGATAGCACCCTCGGTGGACCTCACAGGTTCTTAAAAATGGACCTTCAACAAAACCCAAGACCAGCTCTTGGTAACTTATAGGTTTGGCAAACCCAAGGTCCACCCTTGGTGAACTTCCTCATTGCTAAGTTTTCCCTCGGAGAAACTCAAGGTACACAAGGTCTATCATTGAAATACTTTACTATTCCTAAAACTATATATTTGTAGGAGTACAAGTTCGCAGGAACACAAAATCCAAGGTCCACCCTTGGTATACAAAGCCCAAGGTCCACCCTTGACGCTTCAAACTCAAGACGCGCTCTTGGTATATTCACTCCTTTAGAACCTCGATAAGCAAGACCATATCATTATTTGTTTTGCAGGACCATGTGTCTAAGGTCCACCCTTGACGCTTCAAACCCAAGACGCGCTCTTGGTACATTCATTCATTTGGAACCCCGACAAGCAAGGCTACAGACTTAGTCACTTGCAAAAGCAGGAGTCCAACACAGGTGTCCAAGGTCCACCATTGACGGTCCAAACCAAGACGCGCTCTTGGTAAACACTTTCATTTGGAACCTCGACAAACGAAGCTACATACTTACCTACTTGTAAAAATAGGAATCCTACACACGTTCAGGGATCACCCTTGATATTCAAAATCAAAGATACATCCTTGGTAATTCAGCTGCTTCGAAGCCTTGACAAGCAGAGTCCGAATTGAAAATGATAGGAATACTTCAATACAACCAAGAGGGGGGGTGAATTGGTTGAATCTTGATATTTAAAAATTTTATAATCAGAGTTTCCACAGGATCTTTATCACTTTAAAAATTGTTTTGAAACCAAGAATCTTTCTGTGCAAATAATTTGATTCAAAACCAAAGCAATAAAGAGATGAAGAGAATAGAATAAAGATCAGCCACAATTTTTATACTGGTTCACTTCAAACACTATGAAGCTACATCCAGTTCTTCCACTCAACACTAGAATAGAGTTCCACTATTGCAAATTAATGTTCTTACAAGATATTACAAGCCTCTCTTTATCAACCCTAGATAAAGTTCAGAGATCTAAAACACTATTAGATTCTTAGAGACCAACCCCACTGAGAACACTACTCAGCAACCCCTAGAGAAACATTATCTCTAGTTATCATGCAAGAAACCCATTTACAATAAGCCAATCTTTACAGAAATCAAATAACAGATTTACAACCACAAAGAATAAGGAACGAATTCACCTGATAATCTAATGAACAAAATGCATATGTATGATTCACCAGATTGAAAGAAAGAATAACAGATTCAATGCATCCCTTTTCCTTACTCCTTAAGACTTAACGATGCTTCACTCATCAAATAAAAAAAAACATATGAATTTTGGTGAAGCTAAGACGTTTTTGAACTCAGAAAACTCACTAATGAAAGCTCATGAATGTTTGTGATTGCCCAGAATTCGAATAGTTCAACTCTTCAAATCACAGAGCAATGGGTTCAATTTATAACAACTTTCTAACTGAAAATAATCGATTAAACATGCTCCTGTAATCGATTAATTCAAAAATGTAATCGATTAAAGTGTTTCTGATACGTTCTGGGTTTGAGCTATGAACATTATAATCGATTATCCCGTCACGTAATCGATTAAGACAGGAAGACCAATATTTTCAAATGCACTATGTAATCGATTAAACCGATATGTAATCGATTAAATTAGTAAAAGATGTTAGCCATAGGCATGATATGTAATTGATTACGAGCTTCTGTAATCGATTAAGATAGGAAGTTTGTTATTTCAATTTTAGCCTAGGTAATCGATTAATTCGATTACATTATTCTTAATTTGTTTTCCAGAGGGCACGGAGAACAAAATAATTGATGCCAATATATATGTAATCGATTAAAACAGGAAAACTCCATTTTTCCAAAAACTTTATTTTAATCTGCCTTATTTATTAAATACTTTTGCATTAGCCTTCAATCTAACAATTCTAAATGAATGATATGCATGATATGCACACTGGATTATTAGATACCACTTCTTTCTTTTTACAAGAATCAAATTGATCTTCAAGCTTCCATGGCACTTTTGAAATGATGCATGTTGAAAGCGTAAAACTCCAAAGCTTGATTCCTTGTCCAACTTCTCATGACTCCTCTTGAATCAACGATCTCCCCCTTTTTGGCTTTAAACATGCCAAATCTTCAAGTTGATTAAGCACTGGAACTTGGAGATTAATTGAGATTTCAGCAGATGAACTTCAAGCTTTTAAAACCTGTAAATTTTCAATTGCCTTTGCCAAGATACAAGTGTTAAAGCATTTGTGATTCATGAAACATTCAATTAAGCATTATACAAACTCATTTCCATTTTATATAGTTACTCCCCCTAAATTCCAGCAATCATTCATTTCAAATTTTTAACCAAAAACTGAACCAAAAAAATAGGGGCAAACAGAGTGCTTTTCAAATCACTCCCTCTTAATCAATTCTCCCCCTATTTGGCTTGTTAAAAGTCAAAAACAATTCATGCACAGCGGATAATAAACTGGAAATGCAAATACTATTAATATTAAGTATGTAAGAAGTAGTACATAAGAAATTTTAAAACAAACTTAAAACTATGAAAACAAATACAAGCAAACAAAAAAAATCTAAACAATCCTAAAATTCAACTGAGGCATTGTCATTCATGTTGGCCTCAATTGAATCAAGTCGCTCCCTAATTTCTTCCAAAGTTCCATGGGTCTCAGCCTTGAAATCCTCTTGAAGCTTGAGCATGTTGTCCATCTTTTGAATCATCAATGATTCAAAGTCAGAATAGGCAGGCTGAGGGTGTTGTGGTTGCTCTTCTTCTTCAAAATCTGCAGCAATCTCTTCTCCTTTAGCAGCAGCTACCTGTTGATTTGCCATCACCCATCCATTGGGTGTTTTCCTCATTCCCATCTTAGTAAGATGTTTCTCCTTTATTTAGCTATTGGAGGAGTTTGTGTTGTCAATCACTTCATTCTCAACATCAATGTTGAAGTGATCAATTATCCTAGAGACAAAGACTGGATATGGGAATGGGTAGTTCACTAGCCTCTTGGATTTGAACATGATTTCCTCAAAGATAAGCACCCAATTCATGGGTATATTGTTCTTCAGCCCATAGACCAATTGGAGGTCTTCATCAGTTGCTTGGGCATGATTTGTGGCCCTAGGAGTGATAATGTAGGTAATGATATAATGGAGGAATCTATCCTCAACAGTCATAGGTCCTGTACCCAGCCTAGTCTTTAGCCTCATGTGAGGATCATGAAGCATCTCTCTATAAGTGTCCATCTTACTATATCCCTCAGGTTCTTCATCAAACCTTCTAACACCCTCACATACTACCCCAGCCACAGATTCCCAAATGTCTGGAGTAATTCTCATTTCAACTCCCTTCACTTTGGACTTCATGTCCCCTTGCGTTAATCCTTTCAAGCAAGTGTAAAAGACTTTAACTAAATCAAGGTAAAAAGTTCCCTTCATTTCTAAGAACATTCTCAGCCCTTGGGCTTCAAGGAAGGCAGGAAATTGGAATCCCTCCCTAATGAACCAATCTAAATCTACATATTTGGGAGAGGCAACAGGCTTGGTTGCATTGAACTGAAGATAGTTCATTTTGTCAGACTCAGTGGAGAACCACAAGTCAAGCCTATTAGTTGGTTGAGGAGGAGGTGGGTTAGAGGAGGACTCACCAGCTTTTCTCTTGGAGGTTCTAATTCTCTTTGGTGTTGGGTTAGACATGGTTACAGGAT
>PYAF01000198.1:0-10587 GCA_007407185.1 Glycine tomentella | reverse complement strand
ATCCGCGCCACCTCCACGCTACCCGCGTGAACCTGCAGAACCTGTGGCGCGATCCGCGCCACTTACCGCGCGATCCGCGCCACTCTCCAGAAACTCTGGCGCTAACCGCGCCAATCCTGGCGCCAGTCGCGCCACACCCTACGTAGGGTTTCCTCAGCAGGACCTCTGGCGCTACCCGCGTGGACTCTCACGCCGTCCGTGCCAGGACTCAGGGTTATCACACAAACTGTCGACCCTTCAGGTATTTACAGTTTAATGCAGGGATATCGAAGGGAGAGACACAACATTCGCCGTAATCTGCTTGTCGACCGTATAATGGAAGTCTACATCCCTTTTGGTTGGAAACCCCTGTACTTAGAGAGGTATGACAGATCCACTGATCTGGACGAACACCTCGATGCCTTCTTCTCGCAGGCAAATCTCTACACCAACAACGATGCCATATTATGTCGCGTTTTCATACATCTTTAAAAGGGGTTGCGCTAACATGGTATGGTGATCTTCTCGAGCAGTCCATTGACAGCTTCGACACCCTTGTTGAAAAGTTAAGTGCACAGTATGCCACCAGCCGGACTCACAAGTTGACATCTGCTGCACTGGCGACACTGCGCCAAGCCGATTATGAACCTCTCTGTAAGTTCATGGAATGGTTTTCGCATGTCGCCTCTTAGATCAGAAACCTCAATCCTGAGGTAGCGCTACATTCTATGATGCTGGCCCTACGACCTGGTAAATTCGTGGATAGTCTATGCAAGAAGCCTCCTTCTAGCATGGACGAAATACGCGAAAAAGCCAAAGGTTATATCTAGATGGAATAAATGTCAAAGTTCTGCAATGAAGTCCGATAGGTGGGACAGAAGCGCGAGAAACACGAAGCATTCGTCGACCCCTGGAGGAATAATAAGAAGCACAGGCCATATAAGCCACAGCTTATCCCTAAAGGACCCAGGTTTGAGAGATACACTCCCCTGACGGTCAATCAAGCTATGATCATGGATGAAGCATTCAACACGGAGGTTCAGATAACATTACCCGCTCCTTCAAAAATAGGAGGACACCCTAACAAGTATTGCAGGTATCATCGAGGCACTGGTCAAAGTACCGAGGATTGCGTCGCCTTAAAGGATAAGATTGAAGAACTTATCCAAGCAGGGCACTTATCACGGTTTGTAAAAAGACCTGATAATCCCCCTCCAGTATATAGACAAGAGGAGCGACGAGATGATCGCTTCAGGAATAACAACAGACGCAGAGACGATGCAGAAGATAGAGGGAGGCAAAGATCACCGCAACTTGGATGCAAGCGCCAACCCCCTCGCCAACAAGGAGAAGATCCCAATCAACACATTCGCAGTGTAATCCACACCATCGCAGGGGGCTTCTCGTAAAAGGCATCTGCACTCCATCAGAGATATTGACATCAACTCGGTCAATAGTCTTCCGATGCGGAGTTTGCCTCCCATCACCTTTACGGACGCTGACTTTGAGGGGATCAACCCCGTCCATCAAGATGACCCTGTGGTCGTGTCCCTCATTATTGCCAACTTCAAGGTAACAAAGGTGCTTATCGACCAGGGCAGCTCAGCTGATGTCTTATACTTGAAGACCTTTCAGAAGCTAAAGATTTTATCATCAGCCATACAACCTTGTTTAGAACCTCTCCTAGGCTTTGCAGGAGAGAGAGTCGACACCCTGGGATATGTCGACCTAATGACTACCTTCGGTCCAGGTTTGCTATCCAGAAGTTTCACAATCAGGTACAACATTGTAGATGCTGATACATCTTACCTTGTCTTGATAAGTAGGAAAACATTAAACGAGTTGGGGGCTATTGTCTCTACCCGTCACTTGAAGATGAAATTTCCTACTGTGATTGGAGAAATCGTCACTGTAAAAGCAGACCAGAAGCAAGCCAGACAGTGCTACGTTGAAAGCCTTAAAGTGGCACCATATCCTCCCAATAGACAGTCGGTCAGACATCGTACCACTTCGGGGGGTACTACCCAGGTAATGAATATTGATAGAAATTTTACTCCTTCTACACTGACAGTATTTGCAGCTCGCAATGATCAAGCCTTCGATGTGGATCCACGCGATGACAAAATCGACAAAGAACCAAAACCAATTAAAGAGCTAGTCAAACTGCAACTCGGGCCCAAACCCGGACAATGTACGCAGCTTAGCAAAAGGCTCACCAGCCATGAGTACAGGCATCTAGCTGATGTGCTCTACAAAAATGCATCTTTGTTCGCTTGGCAACCATCTGACATGCCTGGCATTGACCCTAATGTCATATGTCACAAGCTGGCAATATGTCCACAGGATAAGCCCGTTGCACAGAAAAAGCGAAACATGGGAGAAGAATGGCCGAAGGCAATCAAAAAAGAAATTGACAAATTGCTCAAAGCCAACTTCATCAGAGAAGTCAGATATTCCACATGGCTTGCCAATGTCGTCATGGTCAAAAAAGCCAGCGGCAAATGGCACATGTGCATAGACTTTACAAACCTCAACAAGGCATGCCCCAAGGACGCATACCCATTACCCAACATTGATAGACTTGTCGATGGGGCATCCGGGTTCCACATCTTGAGCTTCCTAGATGCATATTCTGGTTATAATCAGATCAGAATGCATGCTCCGGACGAAGAAAAGACTGCCTTCATCACCGAAGATGCCAACTATTGTTACAAGGTCATGCCCTTCGGTCTCAAAAATGCAGGGGCCACATACCAGCTACTGATGAATCGAGTTTTCAGAAAGCAGATCGGACGCAATGTCGAAGTTTAAGTGGACGACATGGTCGTCAAATCTCAGAGTATAGTCCAGCACGTAGCAGATCTAGAAGAGGTATTTGAAGATGTTCGGAAATATGACATGCGACTCAATCCCAAAACGTGCACATTCGGGTTAGGGGCGGCAAGTTCTTTGGCTTCATGATCACACACCGAGGTATTGAAGCCAACCCTGACAAATGCTCAGCCATACTGCAGATGCATAGCCCGGTTAACGTCAATGAAGTTCAAAAGCTGAATGGAAGACTAGCCACGCTGTCCAGATTTCTTTTGAAGCTTGCCGAGAAAGTAAAACCCTTCTATAGGCTGCTCACCAAGACAACGCCATTCCTCTGGGATGACACCTGTGAGCAAGCTTTCACGGCATTCAAGAAGACAATTGCTGCACCACCTGTCTTGAGTCGACCCCGACAAGATGCGCCATTGCTCTTATACCTCTCGGCAACAGACGACGCCGTCAGCTCAGTACTTGTCCAAGAAGAAGGGAAGCACCAACTCCCTATTTATTTCACTAGCCGCATGCTACATGATGCCGAGAAACGCTATCAAATGATTGAGAAGATAGCCTTGGCACTAATCACCTCAGCCAGAGACCTTCGACAATATTTCCAAAGTCACCAGGTAATAGTTAAAACTAATTATCCTATTAAACAAGTACTTAGGAAACCAGAATTGGCAGGCCGAATGGTGGCGTTGTCAGTCGAACTATTAGAATTTGATATTCGATATGAACCACGTGGTCCTATAAAGGCGCAGTTCATGGCGGACTTCCAAGTGAAATTTGCTGGGAAAGAAGAATCCACCCCAGACTGGTGGAACCTTTATGTGGACGGAGCATCCAATGTACAAGGAAGTGGAGCAGACATCATACTTGAAGGACCTAGCAACATCTCGCTGGAAAAAGCTCTTAAGCTTAACTTCAAGGCTTCCAACAACCAAGCTGAGTACGAGGCACTCATTGCAGGACTCAAACTCGCTAAGGAAGTTGGGGCTCATTACCTGAGGTGCTACTCCGATTCATAGCTCGTCCAGGGACAGATAGCGGACAAATATCAAACCAAGGAAGTCATACTCTTCCAGTATTATCATTTGGGCAAAACACTTATCGACAGCTTCGAGTGTTTTGAGATGTATCACATTACTCGAGAGAGTAACACCAGGGCTGACTTGTTATCTAAGTTGGCCAGCACTAAGAAGACCGGGCACCTCAAGACGATTATCCAGGAAACACTCCAGAAACCCACCATTGACGCCTCAATGGTAATGGTTGTTGAAATACAGGAGCCCACTTGGATGATCCCCTATAGAGACTTTCTTCTAAGGGGAATACTTCCAGCAGATGAAAATGAAGGCTGACAGCGCCTCTACTCAAGTGTCTGGACAGCTCACAGGCCGACTACGTCCTAAGAGAACTCCACGAAGGAATATGCGGACTCCATACAGGGGGACGATGTCTAGCCACCAGGGTAGTACGGGCAGGGTACTACTGGTCGACACTCAGGACGACGCCTGCAACTTTGTACGACGATGTAAAAAGGTGTCAGGAGTTTACGGATATCCCATGGATTCCCCTTGATAACCTTCATACCATCTCCTCTCCTTGGCCCTTTGCTATGTGGGGCATGGACATCCTGGGACCATTCCCTAAAGCTCCAAGGCTGGTCAAGTTCTTGCTAGTGGCCATCGACTACTTCACTAAGTTGATCGAGGCAAAGCCACTTCGGGAGATAACAACCAATGAGGTGGAAAGATTCAGTTGGAAAAATCTTATATGCAGGTATGGTCTACCCTAAGCTATCGTCACTGACAACGGAACATAGTTTAAGGCACAGACCTATGAAGACTTCCTCACAAGACTAGGTATTAAACACTTGGTCACTTCTGTTGAACATCCCCAAACCAATGGTCAAGCAGAAGCGGCAAATAGAGTTATTCTTAAAGCCCTTCGCACTAGACTTGGCAAGTCCAAAGGGCTCTGGAGGGAGGAACTACCCAACATACTCTGGGCATATCACTGTACACCTCAAAGCGCTACAAAGGAAACTCCTTTTCGCCTGACATATGGTATTGACGCCATGATCCCTGCCGAGTTAGGGGAACCTTCAACTAGAAAGATGCTTTTTTAGGAACAGTGCAACGAGGACAATATGAAGGTTGAGTTGGAAACTAGTGAAGAACTTCGAGACATAGCCAGAGTTAAAGAAGAAGAGGCTAAGCTCCGCATGACACGAAGATACAACTCCAAAGTTCAACCTCGAACTTTCCAGCCAGGTGATTTAGTCTGCGTGTCCGGGGTGAAGCCCGAAAGGATCCCCGTGCAGGCAAGCTCGAACCAAACTGGGAAGGCCCGTTCAGAGTTGCTACCAGCCTGACAACGACGCCTACAAATTATAGGAACTCAGTGGCAATGACATTCCGAGAATGTGGAATGCTACCCACCTGAAGTTTTATTTCAGCTAAGGGGTTTCCCTAGTTGGACCTCCAGCAAAATCCCAAGGTCTATCCTTGGTCCAAGGTCCACCTCGTTGTACAATCAATAAGACCAGTCCATCTGGATGACTATAAAATCCCAGGGTCTATCCTTGGTCCGAGGTCCGCCTCGTTGTACAGTCAATAAGACCAGTCCATCTGACTGACTATAAAATCCCAAGGTGTATCCTTGGTCCGAGGTCCACCTCGGTGATCCAACCAAACTATGCAGAACTGTCAAGGTTCGTAAGACTAGAGCATTGGTCGGCATGAAATTCCAAGGTCCGTCCTTGGTCCGGGGTCCGCCTCGGTGATCCGACCAAACTACGCAGAACTGTCAAGGTTTCTAAGAGTAGAGCGTTGGTCGACATGAAATTCCAAGGTCCGTCCTTGGTCCGGGGTCCGCCTCGGTGATCCGACCAAACTACACAGAATCGTCAAGGTTCGTAAGACTAGAGCGTTGGTCGGCATAAAATCCAAGGTTCACCTTGGTCCAGGATCCGCCCTCGGCATACAGTTAGGGTCCATCCTCGACATACAGTCAATAATCCCAGCCGTTTGGTTGACTATACAAAATTTCAGGGAGCAACTCTCGAAGGAAGACCCAAGATTCATTCTTGGAAGAAGGTCTGTAAACCCGGCTTCCCGGTCAACCTTAAAAATTTTGGAGTTCTCTCTCGGTAGAAGACCCAAGGTCCGCCCTTGGTCGAAGGTTCGTAATCCCATATAATTGGTTGGCCTTGGTAAGCCCGGGATCCATCTCGGCAATCCAGGAATCCGTTCTTGGTCATTTACAGGTTTATAAAATTTGAGCTAAGGTAGACTGTCAAGGTTCATAAATCCTAAGAGCTTTGGTTTACCTCTAAAAATCCAGGGTGGACGCACAACTGGTATGCTATCAGCAAACCCGAGACCATATATTGGTAAAATTCTAGCAAAACACAGCATGGACACCTCCACTGGTATCAGACTTGACAAACATAAGGTACAACTATGTCTACCCTCAACATATGTTATCCTTGTCATATTTCTCCCTTGCAAGAATATACGTTCTCAGGAACATAAAGACCAAGATATATACTTGGCACAAAGACTAGGATCTACCCTGGGTCTCTTAAGAACCAAGCAAGCTCTCTTGGTATCAAGTTTACACTATGGAATTCTAACATGGAAAACCATAACATTGACTCGCATAGTTATCAGTAACTCTTGATAACCCATAACACTCAGAAACTCGAGATTAAGTTGCGGTCAACCTCATTTTCATCAACTTATCTACTAAGGAAATACGAGGATAATTGTCTAAAAGACCACCCTCGACATATCATCATCACTTGGTGCATATGGTGGGAACCTTGACAAAAAAGTTTATCCTCAACAATACAAATTCAAGAAATAATCTTGAAGTCTATGGTCAACCCTTGACATTTCTAAAGTCTAAGAGACACTCGTAGCATGCACTGGAATCGGAAACCTATACAAGTAAGACTACAAGCATAGTCATTTGCGAATTCAGGAAGCTGACAACAGTTCAAAAATCAAGCTTGATGTTATAGATTCAAGTCATCCTTTCGGCAGTTCAATGGCTCTCAAGCCTTAACAAGTAGTTTGGGGCATTTTCAATCACAAAGTCTCAAGATTGAACAACACAGTCAAGCAAATTATGGGGTTACCAACACAAGCAAACAGTTGAAGAAATTATGCGAATAAAAGAAGACACAGAAGATTCAAAGTGAAAGGAGCAATTTTCATGAATTTGTCGAAGCTTTACAAAAGCCATCATGGCAAGAAAGCAAAAACAAAAGAAACATAAAAATGGCAGCCCACACTCTGGTCTTGTCATCTTCCTTATCGGCAAAAACTCTATCCAGAGTATGTCCGATTATTATCGTCTTTCAGTCGCTAGCCTACTCTTATGCCTTGGCGGCTCTGGTGAGACGATCTCCACCCATCTCTGGAGAGACGATCTCTACATGGCTCTGGTGAGACGATCTCCGCAAAACAATGGTGAAGTGATTTCCCTCTGCTTCAACAGAGATATTGAGGACGAGCTTCTGCACTTTTATCTCCTTCATTGGGAGGGAGACTTTGTGTAGAACACCTTCCTTGGCGTAAATGGCTAGAACAGCTGGTGACGACTTAGCACAGGGACTGTGACGCACGCGAGAAGAAACTCCAACACCTCCAGTAGTTTTTTGTTTCATCCTCCGTCTAGAGGAGAGAGACCCCTCAGAAGTTCCTCCATGGACGTCCTTCTCGAAGGAATCTCCAATGGAGATCACATCGCGTATAACGCGCTACTCAACAGAGCCACCAGAATCGCTACCCCCATTGCCCAAGGCAGAATCGGAAATGGGCGACTCAGACATTTTTAAAAAAAAAGGAAAGTTCATCGTTCAAGAAGAAGAAGGTTGAAGAAGAAGGTTCAAAGAGCAAGGTGAAAGATAGGGCCTTGAAGCCCAAAGGCATGTGAGAAGAAAAACAAAATTTTTTCAAAGTAGAAACACACATACCATTCAAGAATCATTCTTTAGGACATAGATGTTACCTTGTTTATATTTGAAATTGATGATCAAGAATAGGCTTGAAGATACAAGCCCTCTAATGTTGATCCACATCACTTCTTGTCAAGACTCAAGAACACTTATTGAATGCCACCAACAAACACCAAAGGAGGCAAGCTTGGCGCACCAATGGAGAGGAAGAAGCTTAGGTTTTAAAGTATTTTACTTATCTAAGAGACTCACCAATAGATGATATTGGTGGCTGAATTTTCAGCTAAAACTCACATAATGGGGCATGTGAAAAGGAGGAAGATAAATCGGTTTTTCTCAAAACCATTATATAAGAACTATGATCACAATAGTATATTTATAGAAGAGTTTTAGTCAGATTTTTAACCATAAATTTCTGATCATTAAGCATCTCACACGTGAAGAAAATATAGAGTTGTAACCTCCTATCTTATCTTCTTAAGACCAAGTCAATTACTTGGAATTTATTTTGCCAAATAATAATCAAATATCCAGCCGTATGATAAGCCTCTAATCAGCCCTCAAACTTCTTCCTAAAATCTAGGATATGATCATGATAAGATGCTAGTTGAATTCAAATTCAAATCTAGCTCTTATCTTCTGCTTTTGATATGAAACTATCTACTATAGTTAATTCATATTTAAATTCAAATATTTAAATTCAAAATTTAAATTATCAAATTTAAATATCAGATAGTTAATTTAACTATTTAAATTAATTAATAATGTCTTGGACTATCTAAGCCCATTAACTCTATTCATGCGCCCCTTTCTCTTTAAGATAAATTTCTAAACTCTTTCTTGGGCCAACAACCATTATTAGGCCCAAAACCTTTAATGTTATAATGTCATGACAATAAAGTGTTAGTGTGTGACCCATTAGGCCCAACATAGCTACTGACATAAATGAGTTTGGGCCCAACAAGGCCTCTACCCATTTAATGACAACACAGAGCACTAGCAATGGTTTGTTGCCCCAAAACTAGTTACGTAAATGACAAAATCATCCTATTAAATCTATTTGATTTCCGTATGTATTTCCTTTCGTCTCGGTTACCTTCCCATAAAACCTAGGGTAAGGAAACGTATCATCCCTTGCGGTCTAGGGTAAGCTTTAATACGAAATAGGGAGTCTCCAATTTTACTGACTCTAAAGGCAAATCATCTCATGATTTCTTTTACTATGCATAGATTCCCGAGTCCCGTAAATGTCATCCCAATTTCTCCTGTTTACAGATAACCTAATCTCTCACAGAGATTTGATGAATTCCTTCAGCTAGTCACCCTAGACTCGTGTTCTTTCAGGACATGCCCAAAGGTATATCTATGTGTCTCCATGTTTCAGGCAGACGAGGTATACAATCAAAGCATGTTTTCTAGAACATAGTCTAGGTGAAAACTTCTGGTCTAAGGAAAGACACACCCAAATAATAAGAGACTTCTCCAATGATACTATCTGTGAGATTTCCTCATAGAGTCTCTTTGTGGGTCCGTTCAATGCGAGCTATAC
The DNA here is from genome assembly GCA_007407185.1 of Glycine tomentella. Classification (NCBI taxonomy): domain Eukaryota; kingdom Viridiplantae; phylum Streptophyta; class Magnoliopsida; order Fabales; family Fabaceae; genus Glycine; species Glycine tomentella. The sequence goes on along the minus strand of PYAF01000198.1, from coordinate 1,279 downwards.
CCTTATAGGTCCACCCACGACTTTAGCTCAGACATCTCCATGTCTGTAGCTCATGAGGTCTTTACCTTGAATTCCTTACCCAAGATCGCTGATCCCCATTCTCAGTGTCTCTAGACTAGGAACTTAAATTTAGGAGTAGACATCTGGTATCCATGAATCCTCGTGATCGTGATCCCATCACTGATATTCAAGAGATACCTATTCTACTCCAAGGGTTTTATCCAGTTACTCATATATTAATAATAATATCGAGACAAAATATGAAACAAGATAAAGAGCGCTTATAATTTATTCATGACAATATGAAAAGTACATGTACGTCCTAATCTAATGAAAAGATTGTCTCTAGGACATCCATATACTAACAATCTCCCACTTGGCCTAGAGCCAATCAAACCTAAGTCGTAAACCCAAAGCCTCATAATGACTATCATGTTTTCTCTGAGAAACAGCCTTTGTTAGAGAGTTGGCTAGGTTATCATCCGTGGGAATATAATCCATCTTTACATCCATCCTATCAATGATCTCTCTAATCAGGTGATCTCTGCGGAGCACGTGCTTAGATCTTTGATGAGACCTAGGTTCCTTTGACTGCGCAATGGCCCCAGTGTTGTCACAATACAACTGTATGGGCTTATCCATGCTTGGAACCACCCGTAGTTCAGATATGAACTTCTTGATCCAGACGGCCTCCTTGGCTGCTTCTGAAGCGGCTATGTACTCAGCTTCTGTCGTAGAATCTGCTGTAGTCTCCTGCTTGGAACTCTTCCAAGATACTGCCCCACTATTTAAGGTGAATACAAACCCTGACTGTGACTTGCAGTCACCTTTGTTACTCTGAAAGCTGGCGTCAGTGAAACCTTTCACTGAAAGCTCATCTACCCCACCATAGACCAGAAACGCATCCTTAGTTCTTCTCAAGTACTTAAGGATGGTCTTGACTGCTGTCCAGTGACCCTCTCCAGGGTCTGACAGGTATCTGCTCGTACTGCTCAAAGCATATGAGACGTCTGGTCTTGTACATCTCATGGAATACATGATGGACCCAATAGCCGAAGCGTATGGAATTCCACTTATGCGGTGTAACGCCTCTCTTTACTCTCTCGTGCTTGGTTTATTTTAGATAAAATATTGTGTCCACTTTTGTTAGAACCAAATTAGTTGAAATTCTTTTCGCTTTGCTTGCTGAATTTATGATTTATCAGTAACATAAACGATTTTCCTCACTACGGTTCATGCAAATAAAATTCAGTAACACATATTGAATTGTTAACAGTCC
>PYAF01000197.1:115812-131008 GCA_007407185.1 Glycine tomentella | reverse complement strand
TTTGCCCGATTGCTTCTTGGGTGTTGCCACATCTTCTGCTGGATTTTCCTCTTTCTGCAGTACCTCCAGCACAGGTTCAATGGTTTCTGATGTGTTTTCCTGGTCTGGAATACTCAATTTTTCAGCAATTTTTGCTGCACTGTTTTCTGCTTCTGCTGTATTTTCTTCTGCATTTTCTGCTGCAGCTGTATCTGCTGTCATACCTGCACAAGCAACATTATCCAAAAAATCTAGCCTAGAACAATTATGTGTGTCAGATGGATCTTTCACAGTATTGAAAACATTAAAAACAACAGACTCATTATCCATCCTAAGTTCCAACTTTCCCTGTTCTACATCAATCAAGGCCCTAGCAGTTGCTGAAAAGGACCTCCCTAACAGCAGAAGGATTTCACTTTCACCCTCCATATCTAACACAATAAAGTCTGCAGGGAAAATGAACTTATCTACTTTGACCAACACATCTTCTATGACCCCTGATGGTTTCCTTAAGGAACGGTCTGCTAGTTGCAAGGAAACTCTAGTGGGTTTAAGTTCAGTTATGCCTAGGGACTTACACATTGATAATAGCATTAAGTTTATACTAGCCCCTAAGTCACAAAGTGCCCTCCCTACATTGATATTTCCTATGGCTATAGGGATATTAAAACTTCCAGGGTCTTTCAATTTCTTTGGAAGCTTTCTTAAAATGATGGCACTGCACTCCTCAGTGAGTGCTATGATTTCACAGTCCTTTAACTTATGTTTCTTAGACAGAAGTTCCTTCATGAATTTTGCATAATTAGGCATATTGGCTAATGCCTCAGCAAATGGGATATTTATATGTAACTTCTTAAACATGTCTAAGAACCTGGCAAATTGCTGCTGCTGGAATTGTTGCTTGGTCTGCACTGGATATGGGGGTTTCTCAAAGCGAGAGAAATCCCATTGCTTCTTTGGAGGTGCAGTATTTTTCTCCTTCTTCTCTTTATCTGCAGATTTTTCCTCCCCTGGTTCTGCAGCTTTTTCTTCTTCTGCTTCAGCTGCCGAATTTTTCTTCACCTTAGGCTCGTCCAGTGAAGTAAGCACAGTACCACTCCTAGTGGTGATAGCATTGACATGTTCCCTTGGATTTGTCACTGTGTCACTGGGGAATTGTCCTGGTGGCCTTTCAGAAATTTGCTTTGCCAATTGACCAATTTGAATTTCAAGATTCCGGATGGAGGCATCTTGATTTCTGTGGTGAGCTCTAGTTTCAGCTATAAATTTTGTTGTTGTTTTTGACAGCTGCATTACTACCTTTTCAAGTTCAGAAATACTGGTGGTTGGAATGGGAGGGGGTTGCATATAATTGTTAGACTTATAGTCTAACCCTCCCCCTTGAAAGTTCGTCTGGTAGTTGTTGCTTGGAGCAAAGCTGTGATTCTTTTGATATTGCTGCTGCTGTCTCTGATCATTCCACACTCCATTAACCTGCACAGGGTCAGCTCCAACAAGAATAGGACAAACATTAGATTCATGCTCACCTTGGCAGTACTCACAGATAACATGGGGTTGGCTAACTGCCACTTGTGCTGCTGAGACTTGTAATCTATCAATTTTTTCATTCAACTTAGCCAGCTGTTGGGCTAAGATTTTCTGCTCTGCAAGCATTGCATCATTGCTGCACAATTGAATTGGCTCTTTCTTTGACTGAATGGTGGTGCTCTCATTTTCATTTCGAGCCAGAGAACTAATCAGCTCATAGGTTTGAGCTGTAGTTTTTTATCTTATTGTACCCCCTGCTGCAACATTAACAACCATGCATGATTCAGGAGTCATACCATTAAAGAAAATACGTACCTGCTTACCCACAGGCATGTCATATTGTGGACATCTCCTGATCAATTCTTGGAATCTGTTCCAGGCAGCACACAGGGATTCTCTTCCATTCTGAGTGAAATTGGTAATTTCATTTACCAACCTGTTGTATTTATCCATGGAAAAGTATTCTACAAAAAATCTTGAGACTAAGTCCTCCCAAGTTAAGATGCTATTTGAAGTTTGTCTGTTTAACCATCTCAGTGCATTTCCCTTAACAGCAAAAGGGAATAGGCTTAGTCTTACAGCATCATCTGAGACCCTTTGGTGTCTGATAGTGTCACAGATTCTGAGAAATCTGTCAATGAAATCATGAGGGTCTTCCAAATCTTCCCCACCAAACTGACTTCTTTCCACCAATACAATCAATGAAGGATTTATATCAAAATGGTTAGCTTGTATTGGTGGCCTCACAATGCTGGAGTTTGGTCTTGTGAACATAGGAGCCAGAATATCCTCCATTAGTTCATCCTCTGGTCTTGGTCTTAGCTGATTATGTTGTTCTTTAGCCATCTCTGCTTCAGACTCTAATTCAGGAAGTGAATCAAAGTCAAAGTTTTCAGCTTCTCTCCTCCTTTGTCTGGCTAGTCTCCTTCGGATGGTTCTTTCAATTTCAGGATCGAACTGTAAATCCTCAGGGTTAACTGAACCTCGTATAAAACTCAGAGAAGCGATTAGTAACGAAAATTCCAATTACAAAGATTAAAAATTACCGTAAAAATCTGTTTACCAATCCCCGGCAACGGCGCTAAAAACTTGTTAGCGAGATTACCGCACTTTACGGCAAGTGCACCGCTCGTTTCAAGTAATAAAAGTAGGTAAGTAGAGTATCGTCTCCACAGGGATTGGAGTGAAATTCACAGTAATATTAATTCTAAGTGATTGGAAATAAAAAGAAATTATTTGTGAAGAATTTGTTGTGTGTTGAGTGTTTGAAAGTAAATTGAAAATTAAATTAAATGCAGTAAAATAAGTTAAAGTGTTACCAATGGAAGAAATAATTGTGGTTAGGCACAATCCCCAATGTTCCCTACCTCTTTCACTTAACTGGTTTATCAAATTTAATCACTCAAATGATACATCTTTCCAATTTTCGTAAATCCTAATTCCTTAGCAATTTAACCCTTTAACAAGAATCCTAATTCCTTAGCAATTCTTATCAAGCTTATAAAAGACTATATCATGAGGGTTGCTGTTTCCGATTGCTCAGAGAATAAATCTTTTCTACTTTAGTTAATCTCTAATCCCTTAGCGAATTAACCCTTTAACCTGAATCAAAAACCCAATCCCTTGGTGAATTCTATGAAGTTAAGCATGTAAAAGACTATATTATAAGGTTCTACAGCCACGCATCCCTATCCCTAGGTAATGAACAACTGTTATTTTACTAAGGTCAGAAACTAGAATCCCAATGTCCCCATTGCGAATCCTAACTCTCAGCACTTAATTAGAGTGATCAATTCTAAATAAGAATAAACAATAAGGAACAGAGTAAAATAAAACAATCAAGAATTCTCATTCAATACCAGTCAAGTTACAGAGGAGTTTACATCAGTTCATGGCCTTTCCACAATACACAATTCAGCCTGCCATAGACTTCAAAGAAACCAAAGCTGTCAAATAAAACATGATTCTGCAGTGACCTAGCCTTGATTCTTGACTTCCAAGGGTTTAGAAGGATGTATGGAAGTGTGTAGGTGTGTTGGATCCCCTCTTCAGTCCCAGAGGCCCTGTATATATAGAATGGTTTAATTAGAGTAAAAAAGCCCCTATTCTATGCCAATTTCGAACTCAATCTTTTTAAATCAGGAAACAGTGCCTTCGCAGCGCGGCTCGTGCGGGTTGTGGCGCTGATCGCGCCAGCATTGGAATTCATGGCGCGGATTCTGCGCTGATCGCGAGGCAACTTCGGTCAATCAGCGCTGGTAGCGTGACAGTCCACGCTGGTAGTGTGGGGTCTTCGAGCTGAATGGCTGATCTTGGCATTTGGCGTGGATCGCGCGGGACCTGGCACTAACCACGCGGGACCTTAAGCTTGGTTTTCTTCTTCTTTTGGCTTGAATCTCCTCTTTTTGGCCCTGAAAGCACACTTTGGTAATAAAATGAGATATAATAAATATAAATGACAAACTAACTTATTCTAACCTAATTCCTAATGATTCAATTGAAATATAACCTAAAACTAGTCTAAAACTATGATGTGTTTGCAACACATCAGAATGGTATAGAAAAAGGTCGTGTGATTCCTATAAAAACTGTTGGTAATGATATGATTCTCAAAGAATGGGATGAAATGACAGATGCTGAAAAGAGAGTTGTCCAATATGATTTTAAAGCTAAGAATATGATTACTTCTGCACTTTCCTCTGTTGAATTCTTTAGAACTGTTAGGTGCACAAATGCAAAGGAGATGTGGGAAATGCTGGGGATAACTCATGAAGGTACAGATGAAGTAAGAAGATCAAGAAAACACGCCTTAATCCATGAGTATGAAATGTTCAAGATGCATATCTCAGCTTCAAACAAGATTCACTCATATAGTTAATCATCTTCTTGGTCTTGGAAAGATCTTTGATGCTGAAGAGCTGAACATCAAAATCTTGAAGTGTCTCACAAGACCATGGCAACCAAAAATGAGAGCAATCAATGAATCAAAAGATCTATCTAAAATGTCCATGGCTGCACTATTTGGTAAGATTCTTGAGTATGAACTTGAAATGTCACAACTAACCAATACAGAAGATGCAGAGAAGAAACACAAAAACATAGCCTTGAAAGATGCATCCTCAAAGGTTGAAAAAGTGGAAGACTCAAGTGAAGAAGATGAAGAGGACAACATGAATTTGATTGTCAAAAAGTTCAGCAAGTTCTTGAGAAGAAACAAGAACAGAAAGTTCACAAACAACAACAACAACAACTTCGCTTGCTTTGAATGTGGAAAGCCTGGCCACATGAAATCTAAATGCTCTATCTTTTTGAAAAAGCAACAAGGTGAAAATAAGATGAAGAAGGAAGGAAAGTCTAAGAGGGCCTATATAGCTTGGGAAGATAATGAGTCAACAACTTCTGAATCCTCAACTGAAAATGAAGAAGCAAATATGTGTCTCACTTCAACAATCAATGAAGATGATGACCTCTCAATTGCTGAAACTGAGGTAAGTTCTGAACTTGATCAAGTTATTGATGCTTTTCAAGAAATGCATGAAGAGGCCCAAAAGCTTGCAAAATCCAATAATAAGCTAAAAGGAAATCTTAGATGGCATGTTGCAAAAATTACAGAATTGCAAACTGAAATTTGCAACTTGAAAGAAAAAAATGAAAAACTTGTTTCAAGTTACAAAATGAATGGATGTGTATGTGCTTCTTCTTCATCTAATGTTGACAAATATAATATGTTGCAAAAGGATTTTGATGATTACAAAAGAAGTGAAGGAGAAAAATACATGTTACTCTTATCAAAGAATAATGATTTGATTGATCTTTTGAGAAAGCTTTACAAAGGTAAATGCAACTTGGCTGAAATGTTGAGGTGCAGAAATATGCTGGAGATACTTCTGGTTTGGGTTACAAACAAGGCTCAAAGTCTTTTGGCAAAACTATATTAGTACCACCAAAACAGAAAAATCAAAAGAATTTCTATGATTCAAAGATCAATCAAAATGCTTACTTAAGGAATTCATCAAAATTTGTAACATGCAACTATTGTATGATGAAAGGACATACATCTTATAAATGCTATGCTCGGAGAATCTATGTGCCTAATGGAGATTGTATTTGCGTGCAAAAGAAGAAGAAACTAGCTAACCCCTATGTACCCAATCACAATTGGGTACCTTCCTCTATAAATTGATTTGAATTTTACAGGTATGTTTAAGAGCAAGATCTTCATTATGGTATCTTGATAATGGATGCTCTAGACATATGACTGGTGACATGTCAATGCTCACAAATTTAACTCTTAAAGATGGAGGATTTGTCACCTATGGAAACAATAACAAAGGGAAGATCATTGGAGAAGCCAAAATAGGAGACAGCTTCAAAACCAAAATCAGAAATGTTCTTTATATGGAAGGGTTAAAGCACAATCTCCTAAGTATAAGCCAACTATATGATAAAGGGTTCAAAGTGTCATTCAATGACAATTGTTGCATGATATGTGATGAACAAAGTGGTGAGGTAATTCACATAGGTAAAAGAAAAGGTAATATCTATTTACTCTCCATAGATCATGCATTCTTTCACAACACTTCTTGCCTAATAAGAAAAATTGATAAATCTTGGCTATGGCATAGAAGGGCAAGTCACATTAACATGCATCATATGAACAAGCTAATTAAAAAGGATTTAGTCATTGGCTTACCCAAACTCAAGTTTGAAAAGGACAAATTATGTGATGAAATGGAATTAACCACAATTTTTCAGCTCCAAGAACACCTCAACAAAATGGTGTTGTGGAGACGAAAAATAGATCCCTTGAAGAAGATGCAAGAACTCTTCTTAATGAGACAAATTTGCCTAAATATTTTGGACTGATGCTGTAAGTACAGTTTGCTACACTTTGAATAGATTGCTAATAAGGCCTATTTTAAAGAAAACCCCTTATGAACTATACAAAGGTAGAAAACCAAACATTTCTCATTTGAGAGCATTTGGCTACAAATGTTTTGTTTTAAATAATGGGAAAGAATCACTTGAAAATTTGATGTTAAAGCTGATGAAGCCATTTTTCTTGGATATTCATTCATAGTAAAGCATATAGAGTTTTCAATAAAAGAACTTTGTGCATGGAAGAATCTGTACATGTGATTTGTGATGAATCTAATCCCTCCAAGGAGGAAAAGAAGTGTGATGTAGATGCAGGTCCTTTGGAGGAATTTATCCAGCTCAATAAGTCAATGAATAAAGAAAAAGAAGAACCAAGTGCTGAAACAAAACCATCAACACTAGTCCAAGAGCCAAAAGATTGGAGAACTACAAGAGATCTCTCGCTTGACAATATCATTGGTGAAGTATCAAAGGGAGTATCTACTAGATCTTCATTAAGAAATCTATGCTGCAATATGGCTTTTGTTTCACAAATAGAACCTAAGAGTATTGATCAAGCCTTAATTGATGAACATTATATGCATGTCATGCATGATGAATTGAATCAGTTCAAGAGAAATGAAGTTTGAGAACTTGTTCCTTGACCTTATTCTCTCAAACCTATTGGTACTAAATGAGTTTTTAGAAACAAACTTCATGAGAGTGGAATCATAGTCAGAAACAAAGTTAGATTGGTTTCAAAAGGTTACAACCAAGAAAAAGGCACTGACTATGAGGAAACATATGCTCCAGTTGCAAGATTGGAAGCCATTAGATTATTGCTTGCTTTGCTGCTTTAATCGATTACCTTTATTCATAATCGATTACTCAAGCTATTTTCTGAAACAACACTTTTCTGACTTAATCGATTACAACTCGAATTAATCGATTATTTTGTTCATTGTTGAAACCCAAAATGTGCCTTGAACACTTTAATCGATTAATTGACAATTTAATCGATTACATATGCGTTTTAATCGATTATTTGGTGCGTGTAATCGATTACAGGTTGTTACAAAATTTTGTTATAAATAGAAGGAAGGTTTGGCTTGTTTTCTAACTTGAACACTTCGTATTTTCTGAGCATACACAAGTCTTCTAAGAGTTTGAAAGTGATTTTCTGGGTTTACTAATTTCTTGTCTCACTCTTTAATCATCATGAGCCTTGAATGATTTTTGGGCAATAAACTTCAAGAGTTTAAATGGAGAGCATGTTCTGAAATTCTGTTTTTCTGCTATTTAACCTTGATTGGTAATTCATATGCATTCATATTCATTGGATCAACAGGTTGTTTCTCTCCATAATCTTTGATTGTAATTTCGTTTTGGAATTTATGATATTTGATGCTATTGTAAGTGTGTTCTTGAAGCTTTGGCTAGAGTAGTGTTCTCTAGGAAAGAACAGAGTAGTGTTCTCTGGTTCTTGCTCTTTAGAAGTTTAATAGGGTTTTAGATTTCTATTCTTTATCTAGTGTTGATAAAGAGAGGTTGTTGTAAAGCTTGTAAGAACATAAATTTATAATAGTGGAACTCTAATCTAGTGTTGATTATAAGAAACTGGATGTAGCTTTTGTTGTGAAGTGAACCAGTATAAATTGCTTGTGTTGATTTTCTTTATCTTTATTTCTACAAGTCATCTTGTTCATTTGTTCTTGGTTTCATTATCACTACCCAACAAGTTCTGTTTTGAGCTATTGGTTTCTTGAGCTGAGTACTTTGATTGAGTAAAAGCATTCTTGGTTTAAAAGTGATTAAGATCCTTCAACTCTGATTTGATAAATAAATTTTAAAAGACCAAGTTTAAACCAATTCACCCCCTCTTAATTATTGTGGGTATGCCTATTATTTTCAGCTTTTCTTTAATAATCTCTTCTTTAATACCCTAAACTAGACAATGAGCTCATTACTAGATTTAGGTTCTTCCCGCAAGGTCGTGCTCAGCTCAACTGTACCACCCTTTGGGGCCTATAGGGTCGTGCTCAGCTTAACTATATCACCCTTGTCAATATGTCTTTCTCGCAGGGTCGTGCTCGGCTTAACTGCATCACTCGCTGGGTACCATCAAGGTCATGCTCAGCTTAACTATATCACCCTTCAGGTATTATCTTTCTTTAGTCTTTCCCTCAGTGTCATGCTCTGCTTAACTGTATCACCCTTTGGGTACCATCAAGGTCGTGCTCAGCTTAACTGTATGACCCTTCAGGCCTTATCCTTTTATCTTTCTTAATGCAAATGACATGCTCAATGACATGCAAAGCTACATAATTCATGTCATGCAATTATGCCACAAAACATCTGTTAGCTATGAGGAAGATGAAGATATGGAATCAAGAAGAATGAAGAAAGTAAGTTTTGATGTTTTACATGCCCACTCAATTGATGACATTTGTAATTTCTTACTTAAACTTGGTTCAAGTAGTTAAAGCCTCATAATCCTCACTTATCTTGATTAAATCATGCATTCATACATACATTTAATCATGTTTAATCATATAGTAATAAGTAATTTGATGTTAAGTCATAAAGGCAATTAGATTTTTATAAAAACTGTTTTTCACTGTTTTAATCGATTACATATATGATATAATCGATTAAATGCATATGAACAGGTCTGTACATTGCCTTATGAACATTTTAATCAATTACCATTGATTCATAATCAATTAAATGTGCTGAACACTGAAATAGACGTGCTCTATGATAATTGATTACATCACAGAATAATCGATTATCTGAGTAACTGCATAATTCACAAAAGCATTTTCATTTGGTTTAATCGATTACCAGATATTTGTAATCGAATAAATATGCATTGATGAGTTTTTCACATTGTCTGTGATAATCGATTATTTGGGAATTTAATCGATTATCTATGTGTATTAGAAAACTCAGGTCATCTAGAATAATCGATTACAAGGTGACTTAATCGATTATTTTGTTCTTGACATTTTTCCAGATTCCTGATAAACACTTTAATCGATTATCTGGTTAAAATAATCGATTACATCAGTTAAAATAATTGATTATATTGACGAAATAATCGATTATAGTTAGTTAAGTCTGTTTTTTTATAAATGGAACAACTTGCACTTTGAAATATTTTGTGAAGTTTTCGTACAAGCATTGAGAAAATCACTTTCTAGAGTTCTTAAAACTCAAAGGCAGGAGGGAGTTTAGAAAATCAAAAGATTCTAAGAGTCATGGAGTTTTACATGATATGAAGTCATTACCTACATGATGTGAAGTTTTGTTCAAGCTTTCTGATTAAAGATATCATCAAGATAGATCAATTGCATACTTTCTCAGTTTGGTTAGATCATTCATTTCATTGAATTTACTGAGGAATAAGAGGTGATATCTTTCTTGAACTATAAGCTTGGTTATTGTTGATTGATATTTTGGGTTGTGATTGTATTGAATGTTCTTATAACAAATTGTAATCTTTAAAGCTTTTTCTAGAAAGGTGTCTAGAGGGAAGAACAAAGAGGGGATCTCTGGTTCTTGATCTTTTGAAAAGTCTATAGGTTTAGATTTTGAATTTTACCTAGGAAGGGTAAAAGAGATCATTGTAAGCTTGTAAATAACTTATATTTGTTATAGTGGAACTCTGACCAAGGTTTGGTTAGAAGAAAATTGGATGTAGCCTCCAGGGTTGAGGGGTGGACCAGTATAAATCTTGTGTGATTGAATATTTCTGTTTATGTTCATATTATTCTTGAAGTATTAAGTTTTATTCATATCACAAGATTGGTCATAGCACAAGATAGATTTGATTGGTAAAGGTGAAGAAAATTGTTTTCTTAATTGCTTTTAAAGATACGATCCTTCTTGAAAGTCTTCCGTTGTAACATTTTTGAAAGGAAATTTTAAAAACTCTGAGGAAAAACCAATTCACCCACCTCTTGGTTATTTGCATAAGTGTTCATTATATTTTCAATTGGCATCAAGAGCTGGTTCTTGTAATTTGCTCAAGATCTTTTTAAAATCCTTGACAATGAATACTAATCAAATAGCTTTCAAAGAGGGAGCCTCATTGAATAGACCACCTTTATTTGAAGGGGAACATTTTAACATTTGGAAGAACAGAATGCAAATCTTTATCCAATCAAATGACCCGGGTGCTTGGAATTGTGTTGAGAAAGGTCCTTTCATTCCAACCAAGATTGTTGATGGCAAAACAATACCAAAAGAATGGGATGAAATGTCAGAAATAGAAAAGAAAATGGTTCAATATGATTTCAAAGCCAAAAATATGATAACTTCTGCTTTATCTTCCGATGAATTTTTCAAGACTGTTAGGTGCAAAAGTGCCAAAGAAATGTGGGAATTACTTGAACTTACACATGAAGGAACCGATGATGTGAGAAGATCAAGGAAGCACACTCTAATTCATGAATATGAAATGTTCAAGATGAGAGATGATGAGAACATTTCACAACTTCAAACAAGATTCACCCACATTGTGAATCACTTGCTTGGACTAGGAAAAACTTTTGATGTAGAAGAGCTGAACATCAAAATTCTCAAATGTCTAACAAGGAATTGGCAACCTAAAGTCACAGCCATTAAAGAATCAAAGGATCTATCACAAATGTCTATGGCAGCTATGTTTGGTAAGCTTTTAGAATATGAGCTTGAATTATCTCAGCTAACAAATGGTGATGATGTAGATAAAAAGCATAAGAACATTGCATTAAAAGCTGCACCTTCAAAGATAGAAAAAGATGATAGTTCAAGTGAAGATGATGATGATGAGAATATGAATCTCATTGTAAGAAAGTTTTCCAAGTTTCTAAGTAAGAATAAGGGCAGAAAGCAACCTTTTCAAAAGAAAAGAAATGACAACACCAACAAGAACAACAACTCCTCCTCAATCACTTGCTTTGAGTGTGGAATGCAAGGTCATATAAAATCAGATTGTCCCTCATTATCAAAGAATCCACAAGTTGAGAAGAGATCTAGAAGGGAAGGAAATAAATTGCTTGGGAGGATAATGAATCAACAAGTTCTGAATCCTCATCAGAAAAAGAAGTTGAAGCTCACCTATGCCTTACATCTACCATTAATGAAGAAGATGAATCATCAAGTATAGAATCAGAGGTAAATTCTGAATTTGAGAATGTAGTTGATGCATTTCATGAGATGCATTTAGAAGCTTAAAAACTGGCAAAAGCAAACAACAAGCTTAAGAGTGATCTAAGATGGCATGTATCCAAGCTTGCTGAATTGCAAGAAGAGCTTTGTAAATTGAAAGAAGATCATGATAAGCTTCTCTCGAGTTACAAAGAGAAAGGATGTACATGTTCCTTAGCCAACTCTAAGGTTGATGAATACAATGAATTGCAAAAAGAATTTGATGATTATAAACTGAGTAAAGGAAAAGAAAACATGTGCTTACAAACTGAAAATAGCTATTTGGTTGATTTGCTAAGAAAATATTACAAAGGCAAATGCAACTTAGATGAGTTACTAAGTGTGCAAATATTTGCTGGTGATACTTATGGATTGGGATATAAACATGAAGCTAGAACCCAAAATAAGCTTGTGTTTGTACCACCAAAACATAAATATCATATGCAGCATAATCAATCAAATACCTATAAAAGATTTACTCAAGCTAGAACATTAAAATCTCTTACTTGCAATTATTGTATGCTTAAAGGTCATACATCATATAAGTGCTTTGCTAGAAGATTTTATGTTCTTAATGGTGAATGTATATGGGTTGAGAAAAGAAAGAAAGCAACTAACCCCTTTGGACCCAACTTAAATTGGGGACCTTATTTCTCTCTTTAATTTGATTTGTGCAAATGTGTCTTAGAGCAAAATCTTCAATTTGGTACCTAGATAGTGGATGTTTTAGACACATGATAGGAGACATATTCATGCTAACTGATGTTATACTTGAAGAAAAAGGATATGTTACATATGGGGACAATAACAAAGGCAGAATAATTGGGCAAGGCAATATTGGAGACAACTTATCTACAAAAATCAAGGATGTGCTTTATGTTGAAGGGCTGAAACACAATTTACTTAGCATTAGTCAATTGTGTAATAAAGGTTTCAAAGTTACCTTCAACAATGAGACTTGCTTGATACATGATAGTAAAAATGGCAAAGTGGCACACATTGGTAAGAGAAAGGGTAATATCTATGTCTTGTCTATTGACCATGCATTCATACATAAAATTGATTGCTTGATGAGTAAAGTGAATGAAACATGGTTATGGCATAGAAGAACATCACATATAAACATGCATCATCTCAACAAGTTAATTAGGAAAAACTTAGTAATTGGTCTACCTAAGCTTAAGTTTGAAAAGGATAAAATTTGTGAAGCATGTCAAAGAGGGAAGCAAACTAAAAACTCTTTTCAAAGTAAGAATATGATTTCTACTTCAAGACCTCCTGAATTGCTTCACATGGATTTATTTGGTCCCTCAAGAACCATGAGCTTAGGAGGAAATTATTATGGACTTGTTATAGTTGATGATTACTCTAGATACACTTGGACATTGTTCTTAAGATCCAAAAGCCAAGAATTCTCAGCTTTTAAGAAACTTGCCAAGGTAATTCAAAATGAAAAGGGCTGTAATATTGTTTCAATTAGAAGTGACCATGGTGGTGAATTCCAAAATGAACACTTTGAAAATTTCTGTGAAGATTTTGGAATTAATCACAATTTTTCAACTCCAAGAACACTACAACAAAATGGTGTTGTAGAGAGGAAAAACAGATCACTTGAAGAAGGAGCAAGGACTCTTCTAAATGAAAAAAAATTACCTAAGCATTTTTGGGCAGATGCTATGAGTACAGTTTGTTATACTCTTAATAGGATTCTCATAAGGCCTATTTTAAAGAAAACTCCTTATGAAATCTATAAAGGGAGGAAACCAAACATCTCTCACTTTAAGGCATTTGCTTGTAAATGCTTTGTTTTAAACAATGGCAAAGATAATCTTAGTAAGTTTGACTCAAAAGCTGATGAGGCTATCTTTCTAGGATACCTTGCAAAGTAAGGCTTATAGGGTCTTTAACAAAAGAACCTTGTGTGTTGAAGAGTCTGTACATATGGTATGTGATGAAACTAACCCTTCTCAATAAGAAGTTTTGAGTGACAATGATGTAGAAAACAAAGAAGAAAGACAGCAACACATAGAAGGTAGTAAGCTGGAAGAAGAAGATACATTAGAATATACAAATCAATTTGATGTTCTATACCTCTTAAAGGAGGTAAGCCATTTGGAATTTCCTTTGGAAAAACATTGTAGTACTCTTCCAAAAGAGATTGCATAGCTTTGGGCAAACTTTCACCTTGCTTTTCAACATGTAAACAAAGAGTTAGGAAACATATAATAAAGAGGTTGTTGAGCCAATAACACTCTCTTCACTTGCTTCTCACTCAAAAAGAAGCTCTCTTTTATCTCATGAACTTTTTTGTCACTCTTTTCTTTTTCTCACTAGGTCTTCCCTTTTGTACAACACTTTTTTTTTCAAGTGCAGAATTTTTTTTAACTCCTTTATTCTCTTTTCTTTCATCTTTATTTGATCCTCACACACTTGTCTAGGAGTCAATGGTCTCAAAATAATTTTCTTGCCTTTATGCTCAAACTCAAAATTATTTTCCTTACCATCATGTACAACCTTCCTATCATATTGCCATGATCTACCAAGAAGGATATGACCAGCCTCCATAGGAACAATATCACAAAGAACATTATCATGATAAGCATTAATAGAAAAAGGAATGAGCACTTGAGAATTTACCACCACTTCTTCACTTTCACTAAGCCATTGTAGCTTGTATGGCTTTGGGTGTTTTGTGGTTGGCAAGTGTAATTTCTCCACAATTCTTGTGCTAGCTACATTAGTACAACTCCCACCATCAATGATGAGTGAACATACTTTGTCTCTAACCAAGCATCTTGTGTGGAAAATATTTTCTCTTTGATTCTCCTCTTTATCTTGGCACAAATTATTCAACATTCTTTTAACCATTAAAAGATCTCCCTCTCCGGCCTCTACAAGTGTAAGTGTCTTTTCTTTCTCACTTGAAAAGAACTAGATGCATAACTTGAGGATTCACTTGTGATTTTTCCATCCTCTAGCAAAGTCATAGTTCTCTTATTGGGACATTGAGAAGCAATATGTCCTCTTCCTAGACACTTGAAGCATTTGATGCTTCCTGTTTTTGTTGGAGGTACTTGTTCAATCTTTTTAGTTGGCTTTTCCACCTTCTCTTCTCTTCTTTTAACTTGAGAACTCTCCCCTTTTGGCTTATCTCTCCAACTAGAAGTTGCAGCCCCACTAGACTTGGAATAGGGAAATTTTATCCTTTTCATTTGTTGTTCCACTCTTTGAGCTTTATGCACTAGGTCTTCAATTGTGTCATAAGAATATAGCTCCACCACATCTTGAATTTCTCTATTCAAACCATGAATAAACCTAGCCATAGTTACTTCTTTATGTTCCACAATTCCAGCTCTCATCATCATCAACTCCATTTCCTTATAATACTCATCAACACTTTTGGAACTTTGGAAATGTCTTTGAAGAAGATTGTGAACATCCCTTGAATAATAAGCTGGAACAAATCTACCCCTCAAACTTGCTTTCAAATCTTCCCAAGAATTTACTCTTTGCCTTCTTCCCCCAACTATATCTCTTTGAATGTGGCTCCACCACTCCAAAGCATAACCACCAAATTCTATAGTTGCAAGAGTAACTTTCTTGTCTTCCTCAAAATGTTGACATGAGAAAATTTGTTCAA
>PYAF01000197.1:92369-111375 GCA_007407185.1 Glycine tomentella | reverse complement strand
TATTCATAAAATAATAATTATAACAAACTTGTTATCTCAAAAAAATTCCTTTAATTTGACAAAATATTATTTGGCATATATTTACAAAGTTGTCTATATTTTAGGAATCGCATAAAAAACAAACTTTTCACATAGAATAATAAACCTTCATATTCATATTTTAAAGAAAATTACTTAGCAATAATAATTTTATATTTATATTTTAAAATGCAATTTCTCTCATTTCCCTTTGTAGAAAAACATAGGTTTCTTATATTTCTAGAATAATCCTC
Organism: Glycine tomentella; assembly: GCA_007407185.1. Lineage (NCBI taxonomy): Eukaryota > Viridiplantae > Streptophyta > Magnoliopsida > Fabales > Fabaceae > Glycine > Glycine tomentella. The sequence goes on along the minus strand of PYAF01000197.1, from coordinate 111,103 downwards.
ATTTTAATTTTATAATAATAACTGAATATAGAAATATAATTATCATATAATTTAAGTATAAAAATAATAAACCATTTTTAATTTAAAAGCCTTATAACATTATAATTATTAGCAATAAAAAGATATTTAAACAAGTCACTAACACTTAGGATTGCATCTCACGCCCCTCCCTACTCCCTAGGATCAAAGGAGTCATTCAACTAGTTTTCTCACTAGCTACATTCATTTTGTTCTTGTATATTCATAGGTGTTGTTCTCAAGTTCATCATTTTCTTTCTATTAAATCCAAGAATAATATGGTATAACAATAATTATAAGTTTATCAAAATAGATTCAGCATTATAACAATATAACAATTAACATCCCATTACTCAATCATGCTTATGCTTATAATAACAATATAAACAAAAACTAAAACATATGAAAATAAAATCAAAGCATGAAAATGAAAGCAATCCTAATAATTTTATGAACAAAATCATTGAAAAATACAACTCACCTAATACCACTACCACCAAGGAAGAGCTCCAGAATCTTCTATTCTCTAACTTTTTTCTAATCTCTCTAACTTCTCTCTAGGAAGGAGTGATGAAATAAGGAATGAGAGTGATATTTATATATAGGCAAGGTTGGAAGACAAGGTGATAAATAAAACTAATGGTGGATAATAAATGGGAGAACCCATAAGTCCTAAGGTTATTTGACTTTTAAGTCTATTATTATTTATCATGCCTCTTCATTTTATAACTTTTTATATTTTAGTATTTATGTTCACCTTTTAATTAATTAATTGATTAATTAATTAAGATAGGAATTTAAACACTAATTATTCCCAAAAAAGACTTTCAACATATTCTTTTAGAAAGTGATAAGTTTTATTTCCAGCACCTCCCTTTTCTCCTATTCGCACCTCCATCAGCTTTAAAGCTGACATCTTTTCATTTGAGGTCTCATCATTAACAATGTAATATCGATATTGCCTAGCTTTAAGAAATTTATATATGTAAAAAAAATACATTATTAGATAAAAATTAATTTTTATAAAATTTACTATGTAAATTTATATGTGTATTAAATATGTATTAGAAATTTTAATGTTATATATAGCAACATTAATTATTTTTTAACATAAATGGCCTATTAGCTCAGTTGGTTAGAGCATTATGCTAGTAACGCGAAGGTCACAGGTTTGACACCTGCATGTACCATTATTTCTAATTCGTAAAGTTCATACGGATTATGAATCTGTAAGGTTCTTACGGATTGCAAGCTGGACAATATCAATATTACACTATTTATGTTAAGTGTATTAGAAATTCGTGTGGTGTAGGAAGTAAATTACTTTAGTTTATTGTATTCTAGGCCCAAAAGCTAACATGTTTTCATTCAAGGTCCATAATAATAACTCATAGAAAATATAATTAATAACTGAATTATTAAAACATGCAATCATAAAAGAATTCACACATAATCTAATTATTACATTTTTCACACACAAAATATTTTAAAGAATCACTCGTAATTTTTCTTGATAATGATTCTTTAAAATCAAATAAGTAATTTTTAAAAAATATTAAATTTCTTAAAACATAATTTTCTATAAGGTAAAAATTGAGATGTTACAATTACTATAAACTCTTAATAAAAAAAAATAACAGAGTTAAATAAAAATACCTAAAAGGAGAATTTTGAAAATTTCAAGGACCAAATGTAATAAAAATATTTTTTGGAGGACTAGCACCAATATGGGTCAAATATTTGGATGACTAAATTCATATTTAACCAAATATTAAATAATAAGTCATTTTATAAATTTTTTCAAGAGTTTTATTCCTATGAATCTTAGTTGGAAATAAAAGATTTCTTGTTCTAAACACCCCATATGGAAGAGTAAGGTAAAAAGGAGGGGAAGAAAGTGATAGATGTAATTAAATTATGTTTTCAATTAAAAAATTGCAGAGTACATTTCAAAACTATTTTGCTCGGGGGTAGCTTCCTAGAACGTCTTCAGAGATAATTGTATGTACAAACGAACAAATAATGCAGCCATCCAAGAATTGTACTTTGTATATGGCTTTCCCAGGATCATGTGCATCCATACCATAAAGAAGATGAACATAGTAAAGTAACATCCTATTTGTTTTGTGCAAGACAACTAAATATTCCATTTCCTGGACATACATAATCCAGCTGTATATTGTACGTCCAACAATGCAAGCCCCAATTTGCCTGCATTTGTGCCCTTTTTCTCCCTCCCAAGACTACCAACAGGAGCAGATAAATGGTAAAATGGAAAAAAAAAAAAAAGGATATAGGAAGAAAAAAAGTGGAAAAGAAAAAAGTATACGGGAAGAATAAAGGAACTATATAGAGAAATAATAAATGTGATAAATAATGTGACTTAAAAAGAAATAGAAAAATGAGATGAAAATAAGATAAATTTGTTAAAAATTCAATTAAATGATTTCGGTATCTATATTTTAAAATTCATTCCTAGGAGTATAGCATTTCGAGGAATTGTTTTTTAATTGAATTTTAATGAATTTCCTACAAAATATTCTCATGTGAAGCAGCGGAATCTAATTTTTCCTAATTAAAAAAGATATATCACTTTTATTAAAAAAATCATAATTCCCATAATTTATTATTTTCAGAAATCATAATTGTCGGCTAAAATAAAACTTAACTTATTATAAATGCCAAAAAAAGTTTAGGTACTGTCGAAGACCCAATTAAAGTTTGATTTATGTCAAATGAATTTGGTCTCAAGGTTAGAAAAATATCATTTTTTTTTTTGTAATTGGAGGAAACAAAGAAAAGAATGCAGAAAAACAAAGATCAAAATATTAGAATTTTTTTATCAAATTTGATGACTCATGATCCCCCTACTACTTTATTTTTATTTGTTTTGGTTGGTTTTTCTAATGCTTTACAAATAGATTTTATTTAAAAATTAAATAATCATTTTATCCCATAGCCTGGGTTTCAATCAACCTAAATTTTGAAGTTGATTGGATTTAAACTTATTTTTTCTCCAACCTGACTCAATTACATCCAGTCCACTTCATTGATTATTTACACAAAATTTATATGTTCGTTGCTGATACTTTTAGCAGAGGAACATATATATTAATAGAAACTAAATTTGATTCCATGCCTCATGGTCTAGAGAGTTTTTTTTTTTTTGGCAGAGGTACAGAGTGATTGAGGTGAAAGAAACTCGTTCAGAAATTATAATTCAAATAAAGTTCAAACGAAATCATTCAAAATGCATGGGAAACCTCCGGGAAATTATCAAAAGTGCTTCTGTTTAAAACATTATAATGATTTAACAATTTCTTTTTTTTAAAAGAACACTAATGATTTAACAATGCAACAAAAAACCAACTAAGGAAAACCAATAATGTTGGAACTGTACGTTTTGAAACGTAATAATTCATTTGGAAGTCTCAAAGAAATGAGGATCGTGTGCGTTTCAACCTAATAGAGAAAAACAACATTGTAGGGAAAACAAAGTAGAGCGCGGTGTTATAAACAGGAATCGCATATTCAAATTCAAAGCATTTTAATTTTGTCATATTTATCTTGACAATCTTTATCAACCAACAATTATTGAATTAAAAGGTGGGTTCATGATCACATGGAATGTCTCTATCGTGGGCTATCGAATCAATTTAAGTCAAGGCCTGATTAAAGCTTGCGTTTGGATAAACTTAGAAGAAAAAAAAAATAGACATATAATAAAAACGTTATTTTTATGGCATAATGTTTTTGTTTTAGATATTAAAATTTATAATTTATGAAAAGGCTACTATAACTATTTTTATTTATATTTTAAAAAACAATATCATATTAAAATTAAGTTAGTCATTTTAGATGTACAATCACACTAGCATGATATTTAGAACTGTTACATAAATGAAGGGATTATAAGCAAAGATGGATCCATAAACCTTATAAAAGGGGAAATATTTTTTTTCTTCCTTTATAATTATTTAAATGTATAACTTTTAATAAATAATAATTGTTTAAAATTTAATATTCTTATATATAAAATTAAATTAAATTTTAATATTAAATGATTATAACCTTAATTGTTATCATAATAATAACAAACACAACTAATTTTACACTAGTTATCACTTTAGTCATTATAATAAAACAAAAAAATATAACTAATTTTACACAATTTTGTACTAATTAACATTAATTGTTATTATAATAACAATATATATACAAAATTAATTTTATACTAATTAACTTTAAAATATATGTATATATATATGAAAACTTCTAAGGAAGGGGGGGCTGGAACCACTGCTCGCCTCTCTTTAGATTCGTCCCTAATTACAAGATTAGTTTGATGATAAAAAAAAGAATGAAGCGAGAAAAAAGTCATGGATTTGAATTTACAACTAACAAAAATTGACATTAGAAAATAAAAAAAATGAAACATAACAATAATATTTTTCTTTTTATAAATAATATTTTTGTTTTTATAGGAGGGATAAATACTGGAGTTGTCTTAATTGAAAAGCAATTCACATTAAAAAGTAATTTTAAAAGAATATAATGGATTTAATTGGAAACCATCATAAGTAGAACCCATATAATTCAACTCAACCTAATTAGGTTTTTGTGAGACAAATTTAGTCCTTGGGTTGGATTAATTTTGGTTTAATGAATCCAATTAAAATTCGATTGGGTGACAAGTTTGGAGTTTTGGACTCAAGAGTGTTACTTCATATACTATATATTTTTCTTCATACACTATATAAAAGTTTAAATGGCAAAAATACCCCTCTGTCAACAGCTTTAGCTCCCATGCCTTGATTTTGCGTCATTGCTCACCGGTCCAAAAAAGTCAGTGTTGTTTTGCTTTATTTTTGGTGGTTCTAGAGTTGTTGGTTCTGCATTTGTGGTTGGTGGCAGTGAAGATTAGTGTTGGCCTTCGTCGAAGTCGATCTGGTGGTGGGTAGGGGTTGCTGGTCGTGGTTGGTTGCGGTTGGAGGAGGTAATGTCAGCCTTTTCATTTAATACGAATTGTCTAGTCCGTATGCACTATACGGATTAGCTAATCCGTATAGTCGAAATGGATTACGTAATCCCTATGCATTATAGGGGGAGCAACAAGAAGAATGAAGCCTATTACTTAGAAGAATGTTTTGAGCTTTTCACATGCCTTGAAGATTGTAATTCGAATGAAATGTAGGAGAAGACAATCTTTTGATCCTTGCATTGCATGCACATAATCATTAACGTGCTTAAATGTTTTCATTAAAATATCAAAGCTACTCACTATTTGAAAAAGGATTTAATTGAGTAATGTTTTTGAAAAAATATAATTTCACTGTTTTAGTCGATTACTCAGCGGATTAATTGATTATTTGGTTTGTATTTGAAACTAGAAAAGCTTTGATGAACATATCAATCGATTACACAACTCTTGCAAATCGATTACATAGTGTAAAATGGATTTTATGCATTGTTGTGTTAATCGATTACCATTATTCATAATCGATTACATAAGCTATTTAAAAAAGCTTGCTTCACTGCTTTAATCGATTGCCATAAAATGTAATCGATTACACAAGCTGTTTCTGAAATAAAACTTTTCTGTTTTAACCGATTACAGCTCGGGTTAATCGATTATTTTGTTCGTTGTGAAACCCAGAATGTAGCCTTGAACACTTTAATCGATTAAGTGACAATTTAATCGATTACATAAGCTATTTTAATCGATTATTTGATGTGTGTAATCGATTACAGGTTGTTACAAAAGCTGTTATAAATAGAAAGAGGGCTTGGATTGAAACAAAACTTGAACACTTCGAATTTTCTGAAAATACACAAGCCTTTTAAGAGTTTGAAAGTGATTTTCTGGGTTAACTAAGCTCTTGTCCCACTCTTTAATCTTCATGGGTATTGAATGATTTCTTGTGCAAGAGATTTCAAAGAAATGATGAAGATCATGTTCTGAAATTCTTTTTCTACATTCAACTCTGATTGGTAACTCATATGCATTCATAATTATTGGATCATCAGGTTGTTTCTCTCCATTATCTTTGGTTGTAAATTCTTTTTTGTAAGGTTTGTTATTTGATGCTATTGTAAAAGGGTTCTTTGAAGCTTAGGCTAGAGTAGTGTTCTCTAGGGAAGAATAGAGTAGTGTTATCTGGTTCTTGCTCACTAGAAGTCTAATAGGGTTTTAGATTTCTATTCTTTATCTAGTGTTGATAAAGAGAGTTTGTTGCGAAGCTTGTAAGAATAAGAATTTATAATAGTGGGACTCTAATCTAGTGTTGATTAGAGGAAACTGGATGTATCTTCTTTTGAGAAGTGAACCAGTATAAATTCTTGAGTTGCTTTTCTTTTCCTTCATCTTTATCAGTTATCTTACTTATTTTGTTCTTGGCATCATTGTCATTACTCAACAAGTTCTGTTTTGAGCTATTGATTTCTTGGGCTGAGTGATTTGATTGATTAAAAGTATTCTTAGTTTAAAAGTGATGAAGATCCTTTAACTCTGATATTATAAACAAATTTTTCATACCAAGATCAAACCAATTCACCTCCCCTCTTGGTTATTGTGAGTATTTTTATTGTTTTCAATTGATATTAGAGTAGGTTCTTGAGTGTTATTCAAGATCACTATCTTTCTTTAAAAGAAAATGAATACCACACAAATTACCTTCAAGGAAGGTACCTTTCTCAACCGTCCTCCAATGTTTGAAGGAGAGCACTTCAATTTTTGGAAAAATAGAATGAAAATCTTTATTTAATCAAATGACCCAGGTACTTGGAATGCTATAGAAAAAGGCCTTGTTATTCCAATAAAAATTGTTGGTAATGATATGATTCCTAAAGAACGGGATGAAATGACAGATGTTGAAAAGAGAGTTGTCCAATATGATTTTAAAGCTAAGAATATGATTACTTCTGCACTTTCCTCTGATGAATTCTTTAGAACTGTTAAGTGCACAAATGCAAAGGAGATGTGGGAAATGCTGGGGATAACTCATGAAGGTACAAATGAAGTAAGAAGATCAAGAAAACACGCCTTAATCCATGAGTATGAAATGTTCAAGATGAACACCACTGAAAGCATATCTCAGCTTCAAACAAGATCTTTGATGCTGAAGAGCTGAACATCAAAATCTTGAAGTGTCTCACAAGACCATGGCAACCAAAAATGAGAGCAATCAAAGAATCAAAAGATCTATCTAAAATGTCCATGGCTGCACTATTTGGTAAGCTTCTTGAGTATGAACTTGAAATGTCAAAACTAACCAATGCAGAAGATGCAGAGAAGAAACACAAAAGCATAGCCTTGAAAGCTGCATCCTCAAAGGTGGAAAAAGTGGAAGACTCAAGTGAAGAAGATGAAGAGGACAACATGAATTTAATTGTCAAAAAGTTCAGCAAGTTCTTGAGAAGAAACAAGAATAGAAAGTTCACAAAGAACAACAACAACAACAACAACAACAATTGTTGGTTTCAGAGAAGCTATTTGAAGAATGGAATAGGAATCAAGCTTTGGTTTTGAGCTTTCAACATGCATTGGATGCCTTGAAGAAATGATTTGTGTTAAATGTGTAAGAAAGAAGCAACTCTGGTGATTCAAGTGCATTGCATTCATATCATTCATTAATTCAATTAACTTGAGTAATAAAAATCACAAGGCTTTGGTAAAATGATCAATTTAAGTCAAAGGTTTTTGGAAAAATGAATTTCTACTGACTTATTTGATTACATTAAGGATATAATCGATTGTTTTGTTCTTAGTTCATTCTGGAAAACTTTTCAAGAACAATGTAATCGATTACCTATCGGAATAATCGATTATTTGACCTTTGTTTTCACATACACTGCCTTGATGAACACTTTAATCGATTACCAACAGGTAGTAATCGATTACATTTCTATACATTATTTCAAGCCATGTTGGAAGAATCGATTACCAAAGAGTAATAGTTGATTACACAGGCTAAACTAAAAAAACCATCTTTCTGTCTTAATCGATTACCAAATTCAGTAATCGATTACATCATACACATATGCACAGTAGTTTTTGATGCATTAATCGATTACCAATATAGTAATCGATTACATAGTTCAATATGATTTCTAAAAGCTTCCTGGTTTAATCGATTACCAGAATCCGTAATCGATTACATAGTGTATTTCAAGTTATGAAGCTTCCTGTCTTAATCGATTACAAGACGGAATAATTGATTATTTTGTTCGTTGCTCATGTCTAGATTCTTGTAGAACACTTTAATCGATTACCAGAATGTTTTAATCGATTACATGAGTAAAATAATCGATTATATGACGCATCTAATCGATTACTGACAGTTACAAAAGTTTATTATAAATAAAACCGTGGCTCAGCTTGTTTTGTAACTTGGTCAATTCGTATTCTGCGCACACATAAGCTTTCTAAACATGTTCTAAGTGATTTTTATGGGTTCTATGAGTTCTTGCTTTCACTAAAACATTCATGGGTTATTGAGTGATTTTTTAAAAGCAAGAATATACTTTCAAAGGTTAAGGAAGAAGATGTTCTGAGATTGTTTTACATCTTTCAACCTGATTTGTTCATTCATGTGCATGTCATTCACTGGATCATCAGGTGTTTTCTTTCCTTAACTGATTGGTTGTAATTTTGTTTACAAATTTGTGTTGTATTGGCTATTGTAATTTTGATTCTTAAAGCTTGGGACTATTGAAGGGTTCTCTAGCTTAAAGATTAGAGTAGTGTTCTCTGGATCTTTCTCCTTAGATTTCTAGTAAGGTTTTAGATTTCTGTTCTTTGTCTAGGGTTAAGAAAGGGGAGGTTCTTGTAAAAGCTTGTAAGAATACTTTTATAATAGTGGAACTCTAACCTAGTGTTGGTTGGAAGAAACTGGATGTAGCTTCATGATTTGAAGTGAACCAGTATAAATTGCTTGTGTTCTTGTTTCTATTCTCATCTTATTAATTGTCTTGTATTCTTTGAATCATATTCATTGCACAACAAGTTTGGTTTTGATCAATTGAATTCTTGGACTGAGCTATTTGATTGAGTAAAAGGTTTCTTGGTTTTAAAAGTGATAAAGATCCTGAAAACTCTGATTTGAATTTGATTTTAAAATACCAAGGTTCAACCAATTCACCCCCCCTCTTGGTTGTTGTGAAGTATTCCAATTATTTTCAATTGGCATCAAGAGTTGGTTCTTGAGAGTTATTCAAGATCACTAGTTTTCTTCAAAAAGAAAAATCAAGGAAGGTGCTTCTTTAAACAGACCTCCTATGTTTGAAGGGAAACATTTCAGTTTTTGGAAAAATAGAATGAAAATCTTTATTTAATCAAATGACCCAGGAGCTTGGAATGCTATAGAAAAGGGTCCTTTCATTCCAAAGAAAACTGTTGCCAATGAATTGATTCCCAAAGAATGGGATGAGATGACTGAAGCTGAACAAAAGGCTGCACAATATGATTTCAAAGCCAAAAATATGATCACCTCTACACTTTCTTCTAATGAATTTTTTAGGACAGTAAGATGTAAGACTGCAAAAGAAATGTGGGAGATGCTAGAAATTACTCATGAAGGAACTGAGGAAGTTAGGAGATCAAGGAAGCATGTTTTGATCCAAGAGTATGAGATGTTCAAGATGAACACCAATGAAAGCATTTCTCAATTGCAGACCAGATTCACTCATATTGTTAACCATCTATTGGGTCTTGGGAAGATCTTTGATACGGAAGAATTAACATAAAGATCTTGAAATGTCTAACAAGGCCTTGGCAACCAAAGGTGACAACAATCAAGGAATCTAAGGATCTATCAAAGATGTCCATGGCTGCACTGTTTGGTAAGCTACTTGAATATGAGCTTGAAATGTCTCAACTAACATGTAATGAAGATGCAAAAAAGAAAAACAGAAGCATTGCTTTGAAAGCTGCAACTTCAAAAGCTGAAAAAGAAGAGGAAACAAGTGATGAGGATGAAGAAGACAACATAAACTTAGTTGTCAGAAAGTTCAGCAAGTTCCTAAGGAAAAATAAGAACAAGAGGCTTACTAAAGCCAGCAATAACAACAACATCAACAAGAAGATTGACAACAACTTTACATGCTTCGAATGTGGTAAACCTGGCCACATCAAATCTGAGTGCTCAATCTACTTGAAGAAACAACAAGGAGAGAACAAGATAAGGAAGGAAGGGAAAGCTAAAAGAGTCTACATAGCTTGGGAAGATAATGAGTCAACTACCTCAGAATCTTCTACTGAAAATGAAGAAGCCAACATGTGTCTCACCTCCACTGTTAATGAAGATGATGATGATTGATCAAGTGATGGAGATGAGGTAAATTCTGAACTTGAACAAGCTATTAGTGCTTTCCAAGAAATGCATGAGGAAGCCCAAAAGCTTGCAAAATCCAATAACAAGCTCAGAGGAAATCTTAGATGGCATGTTGTAAAAATAACTGAATTGCAAACTGAGATTTGCAACTTGAAAGAAGAAAATGAAAAACTTGTTTCAAGTTACAATTTGAATGGATGTGTGTGTGCCTCTTCCTCTACAAATGTTGATAAATATAACTTGCTTCAAAAGGATTTTGATGATTATAAACAGAGTCAAGGAGAAAAGTACATGTTACTTTTATCTAAAAATAGTGATTTAATTGATCTCTTGATAAAGCTTTACAAAGGAAAATGCAACTTGGCTGAAATGCTGAGTGTGCAAAAGTATGTTGGAGATACTTCTGGTTTGGGGTACAAACATGGCTCAAAATCATTTGGAAAAACAGTATTTGTGCCTCCAAAACAGAAGAATCAAAAGTGGCATAAAAAACTCAAGGATCAATCAAAGTGCTGCATTTAGAAAACCATCAAAATCTGTCATTTGCAACTATTGTATGGAAAAGGGACACACATCATACAAATGCTATGCTAGAAGATTCTATGTGCCAAATGGAGATCGCATTTGGATTCTAAAAAGAAAGAAAAATGCTAACTCCTATGGACCCAACCTTAATTGGGTACCTTCCCTTGCATATTGATTTGATTTTTACAGGTATGTCTAAGAGCTAGATCATCAACATGGTACCTTGACAGTGGATGCTCTAGACATATGACAGGAGACATGTCCATGCTCACAAACTTAACACTTAGAGATAGAGGATATGTCACTTATGGGGATAATAATAAAGGCAAGATCATTGGAGAAGGAAACATTGAAGATAGCTTCAAAACAAAGATCAAGAATGTTCTTTATGTAGAATGTTTGAAGCATAATCTCTTGAGTATAAGTCAGCTGTGTGACACAGGATTTAAAATCACCTTCAATAAAGACTGCTGCATGATTTGTGATGGAAAAAGTGATGAAGTTCTTTATATAGGTAAAAGGAAAGGTAGCATATACATACTTTCAATTGATCATGCATTCTTCCATAACACTTCTTGTCTTGTAAGCAAGATTGACGAATCTTGGCTATGGCGTAGAAGGGCTAGTCACATAAACATGCACCACATAAACAAGCTTATTAGAAAAGATTTAGTAATTGGGTTGCCCAAACTCAAGTTTGAGAAGGACAAACTTTGTGATGCTTGTCAAAAGGAGAAACAAACTAAGAACTCTTTCAAAGTAAAAACATTGTTTCCACCTCTAGACCAGTTGAATTACTGCACATTGACTTGTTTGGTCCTTCTAGAACAATGAGTTTATGTGGCAATTATTATGGGCTTGTAATTGTGGATGATTACTCTAGATTCACTTGGACTCTGTTTTTGAAATCCAAAAGTGATGCTTTCCTTGCATTTAGAAAAATGGCTAAGCTTGCACAAAATGAAAAAGGTAGCAAAATTATCTCAATAAGAAGTGATCATGGTGGTGAATTCCAAAATGAACATTTTGAAAAATTCTGTGAAGAGAATGGAATTAACCACAACTTTTCAGCTCCAAGAACACCCCAACAAAATGGTGTTGTGGAGAGGAAAAATAGATCTCTTGAAGAAGGAGCAAGAACACTTCTTAATGAGACAAATTTGCCTAAATATTTTTGGGCTGATGTTGTAAGTACAGTATGCTACACTTTGAATATATTTCTTATAAGGCCTATTTTAAAGAAAATCCCTTATGAGCTATACAAAGGTAGAAAACCCAACATTTCTCACTTGAGAGTTTTTGGTTGCAAGTGTTTTGTATTAAACAATGGGAAAGAATCACTTGGAAAATTTGATGCTAAGGCTGATGAAGCAATTTTCCTTGGATATTCATTACATAATAAGACTTATAGAGTATTCAATAAGAGAACAATGTGCATGGAAGAATCTGTACATGTAATTTGTGATGAGTCTAATCCCTCTAAAGAGGAAATGAAGTGTGATGTAGATGCAGGCCCAATGGAAGAATTTATTCAGCTAGAAGGTTCCTTAATTAAAGAAAAAGGAGAACCAAGTGTTGAAGCAAAACCATCAACCCCTGTTCAAGTGCCTAAAGATTGGAGAACAACAAGAGACCTATCACTTGACAACATCATATGTGAAGTTTCAAAGGGAGTATCTACTAGATCTTCACTAAGAAACCCATGATGTAATATGGCTTTTGTTTCTCAAATTGAACCTAAGAATATTGATCAAGCCTTGAATGATGAACATTGGATGCTTGTCATGCATGATGAGTTAAATCAGTTTAAGAGAAATGAAGTTTGGGAACTTGTTCCTAGACCATCCTCTCTTGAACCCATTGGTACAAAATGGGTTTTTAGAAATAAACTTGATGAAAGTGGAATCATAATCAGAAATAAAGCTAGATTGGTTGCTAAAGGTTATAACCAAGAAGAAGGCATAGACTATAAAGAAACTTATCCAGTTGCAAGATTGGAAGCAATCAGGTTATTGCTTGCATATGCATGTCTCATGGATTTCAAACTCTTTCAAATGGATGTTAAAAGTGCCTTTTTGAATGGATATATTGAGGAGGATATATATATGTTGGACAACCTCCAAGTTTTACTGATTTCAAACATCCTAACTATGTTTTTAAACTGAAAAAGGCACTCTATGGTTTGAAACATGCTCCTAGATCATGGTATGAAAGATTAAGAAAATTTCTGCTTGAACAATCTTTCACAAGGGGCAATGTTGACAAAACCTTGTTCATCAAAAGACATGACAATGATATCTTATTGGTTCAGGTTTATGTGGATGACATAATTTTTGGTTCTACTAATCATTTGCTATGTAAGGAATTTTCCTTAGCTATGCCGAATTAATTTGAAATGTCAATGATGGGTGAATTAACATTCTTTCTTGGACTTCAAGTGAAGCAAATGAAGAATGGAACATTTCTCAATCAATCCAAATATTGCCTTGAAGTTATTAAGAAGTTTGAAATGGAGAAAAACAAGGATGCTGCAGCTCCAATGACTACATCAACATATCTTGATTCAGATGAAAATGGAAAGAAGGCTGATGAGTCTAAGTTCAGAGGAATGATTGGATCTTTTCTATACTTGACAGCTAGTAGAGCTGATATAATGCTAAGTGTTTGCTTGTGTGCAAGATATCAAGCAAATCCCAAAGAGTCTCATCTTACTCCAGTCAAGAGGATACTGAAATATCTCAAAGCTACACTAAAAGTTGGTCTTTGGTATCCCAAAGGTGCTTCAATTAATATTGTTGGATATTCTGATTCTAACTTTGCAGGTTGCAAGTTAGATAGAAAAAGTACAAGTGACACTCGTCATCTTCTAGGAAGTTCATTGATCTCATGGCATTGCAAGAAACAATCTTGTGTTGCTTTGTCAACTGCTGAAGCTGAATATATCACAGTTGGAAGTTGTTGTGCACAAAGCCTATGGTTGAAGCAACAAATGCAAGGTTTTAGAGTTGAATTAAATGAAATACCTCTGCTATATGACAATACAAGTGCTATTAACATATCAAAGAATCCAATAATACATTCAAGGACCAAGCATATTGAGATAAGACATCATTTCCTCAGAGATCATGTTCAGAAAGGTAATATTAAAGTTGAGTTCATTGATACCCATAACCAACTTGCTGATATATTCACCAAACCATTGGCTAGGGATAGATTTTATGCTCTTAGAAACATGCTAGGCATTCTTGATGAATCCAATATATGCTAGCCTGTTTAAAGTGTGTCTTTCCATGTTTAAATTGAGCTTCATTGTTGCATTCATCACCAAGTTGATTGAAAATTCGTGTTGATATGCAAAATACTTTGTTTTCTGATAAACCTACTGTAATAATCGATTACACCACGGGTTAATCGATTAAATTCATTAAAAATCACCTTATTTATGCTAAACAAGCTTAAGTAATCGATTATTGCAATCTTGTAATCGATTATTCTGTGTTTCAAAGAAATGATTCTTCTTGGAATAATCGATTACGTATCGGAATAATCGATTACTACGAACAAAATGCATTTTCCAATTTAAAAGTTTCCTGGAGTAATCGATTACAACCAATTGGTAATCGATTACATTAGTGGTTATGATTTTTGATCCTCCTGGAGTAATCGATTACCACTCGGGATTACGATTACACAAGTTCTAATACTTGACTAAAATCCCAAAATCATGATATAATCGATTACATAAGCATATAATCGATTACAGGTCATCTTCTACCTCTGATTGGTTGGCAAATAATCGATTACCATACGGGATAATCGATTACCACGTGTTATTTCAGTGTACAAAATAAGCAAAATAATCGATTACCATAAGTAAATAATCGATTAATTTGCCTATTATGCATTTTCTGACAGTTTTTCTCTGAAAATGTAACTGTCCAACCAAATCTAAAGGAAATCCAAGGCCACTGAAGTGCCTTAATTGTCATCAACAGATATATTTTCAAAATTAGGACGTTAGGAGCATCAATTCTGCCTATAAATAGTGCATTGTATCAATAGAAAGCCTTTCACCTTAGTCTTCTCTCTCTCTAAAATTTCTAAATTTTTCTGAGTTTTTCCTGTGTCTGAACCTATTCAAAACCATGTCAAACCCAACACCCAAACGTGCTAGGTCCTCAAAGAGGAAAGTAGGGGAGTCATCATCCAATCCTCCTCCTCCTCAACCCCTAAATAGGCTAGACTTGTGGTTTTCCACAGAGTCTGACAAAATGAACTACCTACAGTTCAATGCCACCAAGCCTGTAGCCTCACCCAAATATCTTGACCTGAATTGGTTTATTAGGGAGGGATTCCAATTCCCTGCATTCCTAGAAGCCCAAGGGCTTAGGAGATTTTTAGAAATGAAGGGTACTTTCTACCCTGATTTGGTGAAGGTATTTTATACCTATGCCAAAGGGTCCATGAATGGGACCATGATTACCAAGGTGAAGGGTGTTACAATGGAAATCGCCCATGAAGTTTGGGAGATTGTGGCTGGGGTCCTTTGTGAAGGGGCTAGGAAGTTTGATGAAGAACCTGATGGGTATAGCAAGATGGATACCTATAGGGAGATGTTGCATGACCCCCATATGCAACTTAGGAACAGATTGGGTACTGGACCCATGACTCCAGAAGATAGGATTCTCCATTACATTATCACTTATGTGATAATTCCTAGGGAAGCTAATCATGCCCAAGCCACAGATGAAGACTTGCAATTGGTGTATGGTCTGAAGAACAACATACCCATGAATTGGGTTCTTATTTTTGAAGAAATAATGCTCAAATCCAAAAGGTTGGTCAACTATCCTTTCCCATATCCTGTGCTTGTATCTAGGTTCATTGACCACTTCAACATTGATGTGTAAAATGAGGTTGTGGACCACACAAACTCAAGCAACAACCAAATAAAGGAGAAACACCTCACAAAGATGGGAATGAGGAAGACTCCAGATGGTTGGATCATGGCTGGACAACCACAGCCTCCTACTGCTGCTGCTATTGATGATGGTGATCAAGTTGCAGATTCTGAAGATGAAGCAAGGGATCCTCAACAGCCTTTGTACTCACAATTTGAAGCCCTCATGCTGCAGAAAATGGACAATCTGATCTAGATGCAATAGGACTTTAAGGCTAAAACAAATGAAGCCTTAGGAGAAATTAGAGATACGCTAGACACTATAGAAGCAAATATCACAGACAATGTCTCTGCAGAATTCTAGGCCTATGTTTTTTTTAAGTTTTTATGCTTTGTTTTTCAGTTGTTTATTTTGTGTTTTAATTCCACACTGTAATGGCTTCCCAAATGAATATTAAAACTTCCATTATGCTTCAAATTCAATTATCCA
Source organism: Glycine tomentella (assembly GCA_007407185.1). NCBI lineage: Eukaryota > Viridiplantae > Streptophyta > Magnoliopsida > Fabales > Fabaceae > Glycine > Glycine tomentella. The sequence goes on along the minus strand of PYAF01000197.1, from coordinate 94,839 downwards.
TTGTGCTCTTTATGTTTTTGTCTTTAACAAGCCAAATAGGGGGAGAAATGATTGATTAATGTATGCTCTGCATAATGCTCTGTTTTCCCCTATTTTTTGTTTCATTTTTTGCCCAAAATTTGAATTGAATGGATGCTGGAATTTAGGGGGAGCTGCGTTTTTAAATTGAATCTATTCAATATATAATACTTGTAAATGAATGCCACATGAATCACAAATGCTTTTAACACTTGTTCTTGGCAAAGGAATTGAAAATTTTTAGGTTTGCAAAGCTTAAGCTTTTTCAAATTGATTCAACAATTTACTTCAAGCTTTACTGTTAATCAACTAAAGATTTGGCATGTTTAAAGCGAAAAAGGGGGAAATTGTTGGTTTCAAAGAAACTATTTGAAGAATGGAATAGGAATCAAGCTTTGGTTTTGAGCTTTCAACATGCATTGGATGCCTTGAAGAAATGATTTGTGTTAAATGTGTAAGAAAGAAGCAACTCTGGTGATCCAAGTGCATTGCATTCATATCATTCATTAATTCAATTAACTTGAGTAATAAAAATCACAAGGCTTTGGTAAAATGATCAATTTAAATCAAAGGATTTCGGAAAAATGAATATCTACTGACTTAATCAATTACATGAAGGATATAATTGATTGTTTTGTTCTTAGTTCATTCTGGAAAACTTTTCAAGAACAATGTAATCGATTACCTATCGGAATAATCGATTATTTGACCTTTGTTTTCACATACACTGCCTTGATGAACACTTTAATCGATTACCAACAGGTAGTAATCGATTACATTGGTATACATTATTTCAAGCCGTGCTGGAAGAATCGATTACCAAAGAGTAATAGTCGATTACACAGGCTAAACTAAAAAAACCATCTTTCTGTCTTAATCGATTACCAAATTCAGTAACCGATTACATCATACATATATGCACATTAGTTTTTGATGCATTAATCGATTACCAAATATAGTAATCGATTACATAGTTCAATATGATTTCTAAAAGCTGAAAGACAGGGCCATGAAGCCCAAAGGCATGTGAGAAAAACAAAATTTTTCAAGCGGAAACACACATACCACACAAGAATCATTCTTTAGGACATAGATGTCACCTTGTTTATATTCAAAATTTGATGATCTAGGATAGGCTTGAAGATACAAGCCCTCTAATGCTGATCCACACCACTTCTTGTCAAGACTCAAGAACATTTCTTGAAGACCACCAACAAACACCAAAGGAGGCAGGCTAGGCACACCAATGGAGAGGAAGAAGGGTAGGTTTCAAAGTGTTCTTACTTATCTAAGAGAGTCACCAAGAGATGATATTGGTGGCTGAATTTTCAGTCAAAACTCACACAAAGGGGCACGTGAAAAAGGAGGAAGATAGATAGGTTTTTTTTTCAAAAAACTATTAGAGAACTATGATCACTAAAATATATTTTATAGAAGAGTTTGAGTCAGATTTTTTAAACCAAAAATCTGATTCTGGAGCACCCACACGTGAAGATAAGATGGAGTTGTTGCATTTCAAAAATTGCCAACAACCTCTTATCATATCCTCCTAAACCAAGTCAATTACTTGGGATTTATTTTGCCAAATGATAATCATATATCGGCTGTATGTAAGGCCCATAATCAGCCCTCAAACTTCTTCCTAAAATCTAGAACATGATCATGATAAGATGCTAGTTGAATTCAAATTCAAATCTAGCTCTTATCTTCTCCTTTTGATATGAAACTAACTACTATAGATAATTCATATTCAAATTCATATATTTAAATTCAAATATTTAAATTCAAAATTTAAATCATCAAATTTAAATATTGGATAATTAATTTAACTATTTAAATTAATTAATAACGTCTTGGACTATCCAAGCCGATTAACTCCATTCATGCGCCCCTCACTCTTTAAGATAAGTTTCCAATCTCTTTCTTCGGCCAACAACCATTATTAGGCCCAAAACCTTTAATGCTATAATGTAATGACAATAAAGTGTTAGTGTGTGACCCATTAGGCCCAACATAGCTACTGACATAAATGAGTTTGGGCCCAACAAGGCCTCTACCCATTTAATGACAACACAGAGCACTAACAATGCTTTGTTGCCCTAGAACTAGTTAGGTAAATGACATGATCATCCTATTAAATGTATTTGGATTCCTTATGTATTTCATTTCGTCTCGGTTACCTTCCTATAAAACCTAGGGTAAGGAAACGTATCAGCCCTTGCGGTCTAGGGTAAGCTTTAATACGAAATAGGGAGTGATGAGTCACTATTTATCACTAATTACTCATCTTTTTGTACTCATTCTAATCCCTAACTTGTGCTTAATTGTTTATATTTTGCATTGTTTCTCATTTGGGATTTAATTAGACCAATAATTCGGATTTTAATTAATTTGGATTATTTTAAGTTTAATTATTCTAATTTTTATTTACAGGGCAGTTTAATAATTAATT
>PYAF01000197.1:68213-84906 GCA_007407185.1 Glycine tomentella | reverse complement strand
ATCAGCCCTCAAACTTCTTCCTAAAATCTAGGACATGATCATGATAAGATGCTAGTTGAATTCAAATTCAAATCTAGCTCTTATCTTCTCCTTTTGATATGAAACTAACTACTATAGATAATTCATATTTAAATTCAAAATTTAAATTATCAAATTTAAATATTAGATAATTAATTTAACTATTTAAATTAATTAATAACGTCTTGGACTATCCAAGCCCATTAACTCCATTCATGTGCCCCTTTCTCTTTAAGATAAGTTTCCAAACTCTTTCTTGGGCCAACAACCATTATTAGGCCCAAAACCTTTAATGTTATAATGTCATGACAATAAAGTGTTAGTGTATGACCCGTTAGACCCAACATAGCTACTGACATAAATGAGTTTGGGCCCAACAAGGCCTCTACCCATTTAATGACAACACAGATCACTAGCAATGCTTTGTTGCCCCAGAACTAGTTAGGTAAATGACAAGATCATCCTATTAAATCTATTTGGTTTCCGTATGTATTTCCTTTCGTCTCGGTTAACTTCCCATAAAACCTAGGGTAAGGAAACGTATCAGCCCTTGCGGTCTAGGGTAAGCTTTAATATGAAATAGGGAGTCTCCAATTTTACTGACTCTAAAGGCAAATCATCTCATGATTTCTTTTACTATGCATAGATTCTCGAGTCCCGTAAATGTCATCCCGATTTCTCCGATTTACAGATAACTTAATCTCTCATACAGATTTGACGAATTCCTTCAGCTAGTCACCCTAGACTCGTATTCTTTCAGGACATGCCCAAAGGTATACCTATGTGTCTCCATGTTTCAGGCAGACGAGATATACAATCAAAGCATGTCTTCTAGAACACAGTCTAGGTGAAAACTTCTGGTCTAAGGAAAGACACACCCAAATAATAAGAGATTACTCTAATAATACTATCTGTGAGATTTCCTCATAGAGTCTCTTTGTGGGTCCGTTCAGTGCGAGCTATACCCTTATAGGTCCACCCACGACTTTAGCTAAGACATCTCCATGTCTAGGACATCCATATACTAACAAAGACATCATGAAACAGAAAAAAGATTGACAAAGATGGAGAAATAAGAATGTTTTCATTAAAGTTAAAAATGTTTTTACATGGCCACCAACGGCCAAAAGTACCGTTCTTACCAAAATCTGGAAATTCCACGTGTGGGCTAGATGTGGCCTTAGTGGACTCCAAATCCAGTAGCGTTGGGAAGTAAGTAGGCTTTGCTTAGAGGAGGGACCTACAAATCAAAGGAAAAACACGCCGACGCTCAAGTAAGTACATCATTTGTTAAAGAGTAACTGAGTGTGAGAACCTAGTATAAGATACAAAGAATGAGTAGCTTGAGTAATGCATTCAAGTACTATGTACCGAAAGGTAGTGTGTAGTGTGTTTAGAGAGAACCTGGATGGTTGTATTTGTAGCGTGGAGTATGGGCCTTAGGCCGTTGCTTATTGATAATTTGTTGATAAGATAATAACAGATAATAGCAGACAATTATCTAATTTCAAATTGGAGATAATGTGTACCTTATTGATATATTGTTACTTGTAGATAAGTAACAATTAGTAGATAACTTGTTGGGATATTATATGATAAGGTGGTTGCACCTATTTGAATATCCTGGTATATTTGATATGCTATTGATGAGGAGATAATATTGCTGGTGTACGTGCTTCTGTAGAAGGTCGTCATCCGTCTCCTGTAGCGATGTTGGCATGGAACCCGGACACGTATATCTGGGTTGGCACTTGGAGGGTAAATAAGCGCCTATTAATGTGGTAGTGCTAACGTGGAGAGTGTCCACGTGTACGATGACCTTTATGAGATAGCCACATGTCATTTTACTATTTTGGACTGTGCATAAGCCCCCCAGCCTCTGAGCCAATTTATGGGCGAAAGAGGGTGAAAGAGCATTGATGCATAGTGTCCGATGTCATAGTAGTATAATGATTATTGTCAGCCCCCGAGTGTAGATAGGGTGTGTCAAGGTTGACAGCTTCAATAGGTCGACCAAAACTTTAAGTTTTATTTTGGATTTATGAACCTGAATCTGGACAAAGCTATCCAAGTTGTGAATGTTGGACTTCCCAATGTAGACTTTTTGACTTTTCTGGATAAGTCTGACCTTGGCAGGTAAGTGAGGTGTCGATGATAATGAATTTCTGCCAAATTGTGACCGCTTGATGTAATCTTTGGAAGTGAGGTTTGTGCCCTCATTAATGTTGGCAGTCTTGGGCCGCTCATGCACCTTACCCATGTACACATGTCACTTGAAGAGTGGCCACGTTTCTGGAGATCGTGCAGTAGTGGGTGAGATTATGAGGTAGTTGGAACACGATCAATCACGACGCGAGCTTCTAAGGGACGTTTCAGAATCCTGCCAGTAACCGTCAAACCTGCTTCTCCTTTAAGTAGCTGTGGTTTCGCCATTTCCAATCCACTTGTGTCCTTTTTCTTCTGAACCTTCTTCTTCAATCTTTTTCTCGAGTTTAAGCTTTTCTCCTGAAAAAATGTCTGAGTCACCCATTTTTGATTTTGCTTTCGGTATAGGGGGTAGCAACTCTAGGGGCTCTGTTGAGCAGCACATTATGCACGATGTGATCTCCATTAGTGACTCCTCTATGGTGGACATTCATGGAGGCGCTTCTGAAGGGTCCTTCTCTTCTAGGAGGAGGACTCATTCCCGCAAAGCTGGCGAAGGAACTTCTTGTCCTGTATGGAAGGTAAAGACCTCTGCCACCCCTAGGGTTGACGAGCCTCTACCGCTTACCATTCTTCCCCCTGCTTATGCTTCTGATAGGGTAGATCCTACCAATGTGAAGAGTGCTAGGACTTCTCCTTTTGGGCTTCATAGCCGTAGTGCAGGATCACCAACTCCTGCTCCGGTGGTGGCTGGTTTTGAGTAGGTGAGGGAAGATGTTTTGAAATATAAGTCTTCCCTCAACATTCCTACCAGCATCAATGTCATGTGTCAGCAACGAATCCCGAGGATTCCCATAAGCTGATTGTCGAGGCTTACGGAGAAGACGATTTTCCCTTTATAAGGGCTCCACCGTTCTTTTTTATGTATCGTTGTCTCTTTGAGGTTTTGGGGCTTCTGCTTCCCTTTTCCCCTTTCTAGTGTTCTTCACTGAATTTTTTGAATGTTGCTCATTCTCAACTCCACCCAAATAGCTGGGCGGTGGTGTTAGCTTTTGAGGTTTTATGTTCTCACTTGAACATTCGTCTGAGTGTTCAAGTTTTCCTGTTTTATTTCCAACTAAGTTGTCCGAAAAAAATTGGCTGGGTCTTCTTACACAGTGTTTCCAAGAAATTGTTTGAGGTAAACACCAATGTCTTTCGTCATTTTAAAGACTGTTTCTTTAAAATTCGTGAGAGTGGTGAGGTGGAAAATGGTCTGCCTTTGATGCACAATCAAAATGGGGATGCTTGTTTCCCCTTTTATTGGCAATCAGACCTTACCAGGTTTCGATCGTTTGATAAGGATCTTCTGACCTTGGTAGAGAGGTCAGACAGGGCGATTCTGGAGCTATTGCCGGCTTCCCTGGACACTCGTGCCATTTTGTTGCTTTCTTCAGCTGATGATCCTGCCGCCACACTGGATGGTAATTTTCTTTATTCCCCCTTTGTTTTTTGATGCATAAACCCTGACACATGCATATTTTGTGTTTTCTTATAGCCATTATGGGAGACTTTCGGTGGAGGCCATTAGTGAAGAATGTGGGTGGCAATGTTGTGCCGAACCCTGTTCCCCTCAGCTGAAGAAGGGGGTTGACCCACTGTCTGGGTTGATCCTGCTGAAGTTGTTGCTACTTTCCCTAGTCCTTCTCCTTCTGAGTTGTCAAAAAGGAAAAAAGATGGGGGTGCTGGAACATCTGGCGTAAGAAGTCCTGGGCAGTTTATGCTCCTCGTAGCTTTCGTGCTATGAGGGAGGTTGTCGGGCTTTTGCCTACTTCTCCTCCTCCTGTTCCGGGCTCCAGCATCTATCCAGGTTCCGGCCCCTGTCTGGGCTCCTACTCCTGTTCGGGCTCTTGCGCCTGTTGCTGTTAATGTTCCCCCTACTGCTCCTCATATTGATGTTGCTTTTACTCCACCTGCTTCTCGGCCAGCTTCTCTTGCTTTTGTTACTCCTTCTCCTTCCTCGCCTTCTTTGTCTGCAATGCCACCACCTATTGCTCATTCTGTCACTCCCCTAGAGTTTTTGAGTGCTCCAAGGGATGTTGACTCTTTGTGGAGCATTGGGCACAAGCTTGACTGAGGGCCACTGACCCCTTTTGATATGAATTTGATTAGGTCGGTAGGTACCTATCATTCACTTGATGCTGCCGAGCTTTTTTTGCATAGGGGCCTTGCCATAATAAAAGAACATCAACAAGTGCATCAAGAAGCTATGAGCAAGGCTACATCTTTGGAAAAGGAGCACAACAAGCTGAAGGGCGCTATTTATGGTGCCTTGCAGTTCGAACACAATAGGTTGAACAGGGCTGTGGTGGCATTGGTTGATATGGTCAAGTGTAACCATCAACTGTCCAACAAGACCAGTGAAGCTTTGTCCAAGTTATTACAGACTCGCTTGATGGTGATGAATTGATCACTCATGGCATGTCAGCTATTGCTAAAGCTGTGAATGAGAAAGAGGAGCTGGTAAGGAAGGTGGCCGAGTTGGAGGTGAAGTTAAAAGATTCTGAGGATGGATTTGCTGTCGAGATGGAGCTGGCTAAGAAGGTGGCGAGCCTAGAGGAAAATTTGAAGGAAGCTCAAGTTGAGCTTTCTACTAAAATGGCTGACAGCAAAGAGCTTGATGAGGAGTTGAAGATTTTCAAGCGAGAAGCAGTGGAGCAACACGATAAGGGCTTCTTCAAGGCCTGCTTGAAGATTTGTCTTTGCTTTTTGGCTGTGAAGGCATTGTAAAACTTTTAACAAATTAATGAGAATGCTCCTTTTGCTTTTATCCTTCTGCATCTTCTTCTGTTTATCTTCTATCTTCTGATTGTTTATTTGCGTTGGTAACCCATAATCCGCTTGACTTGCGCTGTGTAAATATTAAGGCTCTGTAATTGAAAATGTCCCGTTTTGCTTGCTGAGACTCGTGAGCCAATGATTTTCCAAGAGTATAACTTGGGTCTATAGTGTCAAGCGTGATTTCTGTACTGTTGCTGGACTCTTTTATTGAGGTTCCCACTAGATTCGCCAAATGTATGTTGATTTGTCTATGCGGCTCTTAGACAATTATTCCTGCAAAATAGAATGGTCCTATGATACTGCATGTCAAGGTTCCATAGGAGTTAGAGTACCCAGAATATTTTTTTGGGTTTATCATGCCAAGATGACCTTGGGAATTTATATCAAAGATGTTTCTTTATGACTCGTATTCCTGCATCAATGGAATTTGTGAGCACTGAAATCATCAAAGTAAAGCTTGGAGTACCTCGTGTTTCCTTGGGTTTTGAGGTCGGCCAATACTTGGGTTTATGAGCCTTTTCGGCTTACCCAAGTTTGGAACTTATGATCCTTTGAAATGCTTTTCTTGGGTTTCGAGGTCGGCCAAGACTTGGGTTTATGAGCCTTTTCGGCTTACCCGAGTTTGGAACTTATGATCCTTCGAAATGCTTTTCTTGGGTTTCGAGGTCGGCCAAGACTTGGGTTTATGAGCCTTTTTGGGTTACTCGAGTTTTGAACTTATGATCCTTCGAAATGCTTTTCTTGGGTTTTGAGGTCGGCCAAGACTTGGGTTTATGAGCCTTTTTGGCTTACCCGAGTTTAGAACTTATGATCCTTCGAAATGCTTTTCTTGGGTTTCGAGATCGGCCAAGACTTGGGTTTATGAGCCTTTTTGGCTTACCTGAGTTTAGAACTTATGATCCTTCGCAATGCTTTTCTTGGGTTTCAAGGTCGGCCAAGACTTGGGTTTATGAGCCTTTTCGACTTATTCGAGTTTGGAACTTATGATCCGTCGAAAACTTCGCAAGACTTTGGGAAGCGTGCACCATGAATTTTTGCTGAACTTGCCAAGGTTGGACCCTAGCAAGTACCCGGACATGGTCCTGGGTTTTTGTCGAAGCTGGACCTGGGAGAATGATCTGGTTGTTATACCTGAAATTAGTCACAATCTTGCAACTTTGATGTAGATTATAGGATAAGGATATATGTTTTATTAATGTAGTTTTAAATGTACATATTCCCTCCTTTATTCATTGGATGGGCCTCATTAAAACCTTTCAAGTGAAAAACCGAAATGGGAAAAAAGGACTTGATTAGGAAAAAGAGTACGTCGTCCAGCCTTGATCTTAGTAGCTGAAGTAAAACTTTAAATGGGTAGCATTCCAAGTTCTTGGAATGTCTGCCATTAAATTCCTGTAGCTTGTAGGCACCGTTGTTCAGGTTGGTGATCACTCTGAACATGCCTTCCCAGTTTGGTCCTAGCTTCCCTACAAGGGGATCCTTTCGGGCTTCACCCCGAACACGCCAGACTAAGTCGCCTGGATGGAAGTTTTGAGGTGGAACTTTGGAGTTATATCATCATGTCCTGCGGAGCTTGGTCGCTTCTTCTTTGATTCTGGCTATGTCTCTGAGTTCTTCTCTGGTCTCCAGTTCAACTCTCATGTTGTCCTCGTTGCACTATTCCTGAAAAAGCATCCTTCTAGACGAAGGTTCCCCAAGCTCGACGGGTATCATGGAGTCAGTACCGTACATGAGACAAAAAGGGGTTTCCTTTGTAGTGCTTTGAGGTGTGCAATGGTAAGCCCATAAAATGTTGGGGAGCTCCTCCTTCCAAAGACCTTTGGACTTATCTAGTCTAGTGCGAAGGGCTCATAGTATGACTTTGTTGGCTGCCTCCACCTGGCCATTGGTCTGTGGGTATTCTACAGAAGTGACCAGGTGTTTGACGCCTAGTTGTGTGAGGAAATCCTCTTAGGTATGTTCCTTGAATTACGTACCATTGTTAGTAACGATAGTGTAGGGTAGACTCTATCTGCATATGAGATTTTTCCATGTGAAGATTTCAACTTCACTGGTTGTTATCTCTCGTAGTGGCTTTGCCTCGATCCATTTGGTGAAGTAGTCGAGCCACTAGTAAAAACTTTAACATCCCTGATGCTTTAGGAAATGGTCCCAAGATGTCCATGCCCCACATAGCAAAGGGTCATGGAGAAGAAATAGTATGAAGGTTGTCAGGGGGAATCCGTGGGATGTCCGCAAACTCCTGACACCTTTTGCATTTACTTGCAAAGTTGAAGGCGTCTGTCCTGAGGGTTGGCCAGTAGTATCCTGCTCGTACTGCTTTAGTGGCTAGGGAGCGTCCTCCTGTATGATGTCCACAGATCCCTTCATGGAGCTCTCTCAGGATGTAGTCGGCCTGTAAGTTGTCCAGGCATTTAAGTAGAGGTGTTGTAAGTCCTCTTTTGAATAACTCACCGTCAATGATGATATAGTAGCGGGCTTTCCTCTTCAGACGTCGGGCCTCATTTTCATATGCTGTGAGTATTCCCTTCATGAGAAAATCTCTGTAGGGTATCATCCAATTGATCTCCTCTAATTCAATAGCCATTACCTCTGGGGTGTCAATGGTGGGTTTTTGGAGTGTTTGTTGGATGATTGTTTTAAGGTGCCGGATCTTTTTGGTACTGGCCAATTTGGATAGCAAGTCAACCTTGACATTACTCTCTCGAGGTATGTGATGCATCTCAAAACAGTCGAAGCTGTCAATGAGTGTTTTGGCTAGGTGGTAGTATTGGAGGAGTATAGCCTTTTTGGTTTGATACCTTTCTGATATTTGACCCTAGACAAGCTGTGAGTCGGAGTAGCATCTTAGACATTGAGCTCCAACCTCTTTTGCGAGTTTGAGTCCTGCTATGAGTGCCTCGTACTCGGCTTGATCGTTTGAAGCTTCGAAGTTGAGCTTGAGAGCTTGCTCTAATGAGATATTATTGGGTCCTTCAAGTATGATGCCTGCTCCACTTCCTTGTACGTTGGATGCTCCGTCCACGTAAAGGTTCCACCACTCTGGGGTGGATTTGTCATTTCCTGCAAATTCTGCTAAGAAGTCCGTCATGAATTGTAATTTCATGGGGCCGCGTGGTTCATATCAAATGTCAAATTCTGACAGTTCGACTGACCATGCTACCATCTTGTCTACTAGTTATTGTTTCCTCAGCACCTGTTTGATTGGTGATGTGTTGCAAACACATCTTAGTTTTAGGTTATAATTTAGTTAAATAATTAAGAAAATAGATTAGAATAGGTTAGTTTATTATTAAGTTTGATTTAATCTCATATCATTACCATTTGTGCATTTTAAGGCTTAAAATAGGAGAATCAAGGCAAAAGAGGGAAGAAAAGCAAGTTCAAGGTCTCGCGCGGATCGCACCAGATCCCGCGCGAGTCGCGCCAAGTGCATAACAACAGGTCTCAGATTCGAACAAGCTTCACGATCAGCGCCACACTTCGCGCCAGTAGCGCCAGATGCTCAAAGGCCAACCTTCCAACTCGAAGAAGTCACGCGACTCGCACCATGGCCACGCTAACCGTGCAATTATTCGAAGCCTCTGCACGGATTGCGCCACAGCCGGGCCATTAGTGCCAGAAGTCCAGCATCAGGCCATTCAGCTTGAAGACTCCACGCTATTAGCGTGGAGTTCCGCGCGATCAGCGCCATCCATTCGAGTAGTCCACGCGATCAGCTCGAGACTCCGCGCGGGTCGCGCCACAGAGATTCTGTTTCCTGATTTAGATTTATCTGTTTCAAATTTTGGCACTGTTTTTGGCTTTGTTACCTTAATTAAATTATTCTATAAATACAAGGCCTCTAAGGACTGAAGAATGATCCATTATTCATCCATTAACCATCTATCATCCAAAAATACTTCTACAAACCTCTGGAATTCAAGAATCAAGGCTAGGGTTTCAACAGGACTATGAATTATTCAACAGCTTTTGTATTCTTGAGGCCTATGGCAGGCTAAATCTTGTATTGTGGGAAGGCCATGAAATGATGTGAACTCCTCTGTAACTTAACTGGTATTGAATGAGAATTTATTGATTGTTTTGCTTTACTCTGTTCTTGATTGTTTTATTCTTATTTGGAATTGGTCATTCTAATTAAGTATTGAGGGTTAGGATTGGCAATGGGGACGTTGGGATTCTAATTTCTGACCTTAGTAAAGTAACAATTGTTCATTACCTAGGGATAGGGATACGTGACTGCAGAACTTATAATATGGTCTTTTAATTGCTTAACTTGATAGACTTTACTAAGGAATTAGGTTTTCGATTTAGGTTAAAGGGTTAATTCCCTAAGGGATTAGGGATTAGCTAAAGTAGGAAAGATTTATTCTCTGAACAATCAGAAATAGGCAAACCATATGATATAGTCTTTTGCATGCTTGATAGGAATCACTAAGGAATTAGGGTTATTGTCAAAGGGTTAAAATGCTAAGGAATTAGGGTTTACTAAACTAGGAAAGATATATCATTTGAGTGAGCAAACTTGATAAACCAGTTAAGTGAAAGTGGTAGGAATCAAAAGGGATTGTGCCTGACCACAATTGTTCTTCTATTGGTAACAACTCTGTTTAATTTACTGCACTTAGTTCTTTAAATTCTGTTTTATATTCAACACTTCAACCAATTCAACAACAACTCTTTTATAATAACTTCTTTTTACTTCCAATTACTGAGGCTTATAATTACTGTGAATTTCACCCCAATCCCTGTGGATAACGATACTTTACTTGCCTACTTTTATTACTTGAAACGAGCGGTGCACTTGTCGTGATCACAACAATTGTGATAGTTAGTCTTGACTATCACTTGGTGACTTTGGAAATAAGGTCGAAGGCGCCTAGCGGAGGTGATCAGTGCCAAGGCTATCTTTTTGATCATCGGATAGCGCTTTTCGGCATCATGTAGCATGTGGCTAGTGAAGTAGATAGGGTATTGATGTTTCCGTTCTTCTTGGACGAGTGTCGAGCTAACAACTTCATCCGCAACTGAGAGTTATAAGAGCAATGGTGCTCCCTGTCGAGGTCGACGCAAAACAGGCGGCGCAGCTATTGTCTTTTTGAATTCCTTGAACGCTTGCTCGCAGGTGTCATTCCATAGGAATGACTCTGTCTTGCTGAGCAACTTTTAGAAAGGCTTAGCTTTCTCTAAGGCCGCTAATCTCCTGTTCAGTTTTTGAACTTCGTTGATGCTGGCCAGGCTATACATCTGTAGGATGGCTGAGCATTTGTCCAGGTTGGCTACGATTCCTCAATGTGTAATCATAAAGCCAAGGAACTTGCCTCCGCGAACCCCCAATAAGCATTTCTCGGGATTGAGACACATGTCGTACTTCCAAACTTCTCCAAATATTTCCTCGAGGTCTGCCCCATGTTGGACTACACTTTGAGATTTGACAACCATGTCATCTATGTAGACCTCGACGTTGCGTCCAATTTGCTTTCTAAATACTCGATCCATTAGTTGCTGATATATAGCTCCTGCATTCTTGAGTCCAAAGGGCATAACCAGAATATGCATCCAGGAAACTTAAGATATGAAATTCGGACGCCCCATCAACTAGTCTGTCGATGTTGGGTAGTGGATATGCATCCTTTGGACATGCCTTGTTGAGGTCTATGAAATCTGTGCACATGCGGCAATTTCCACTTGCTTTTTTTACCATGACAACGTTAGCGAGCTAGGTAGAGTACCTAACTTCTACGATAAAGTTAGCTTTAAGCAGCTTGTCTACCTCTTCTTTCACGACCTTTCGTCTTTCTTCTCCCATGTTTCGATTTTTCTGTGCCACCGGTTTGGCCTGTGGACATATGTCCAATTTATGGTAGATGATATTAGGATCAATACCTGGCATGTCAGATGGTTGCCAAGCGAAAAGGGATGCATTTTTGCGGATCACGCCCGCTATGTGTCTATACTCATTCATGATTAGTGAGCTCTTTGCTAAGCTGCATGCTCTATCTGGGTTTAGGCCCGAGTTGCAATTTGACTAGCTCTTCAATCGGTTTTGGTCCTTTGTCGATATTATCATCGCGTGGATCCACATCGAAGGCTTCATCATGGTGAGTTGTGTACACTGTCAATGTATAAGGGGCAGACTCTGTCTATATTCATTACCTGGGTGGTACCCCCGAAGTGGTACGACGTTTGTTTGACTGTCTGTTGGGAGGGTATGGTACCACTTTAAGGCTTTCAACATAGCATTGTCTGGCTTGCTTTTGATTTGCCTTTACAATGATGATATCTCCTGTTACGGTAGGAAATTTCATCTTCAAGTGGGGGGTAGAGACGATAACCCCCAACTCGTTCAATGTTTTCTACTTATCAAGGCAAGGTAGGATGTATCGGCATCCACAATGTGATACCCGATAGTAAAGCTCCTTGTAAAGAACCCTGACCAAAGGTGGTCATTAGGTTGACATAGCCCAAGGTTTCCACTCTTTGTCCTGCGAAGCCAAGTAGTGGATCTGGATAAGGCTGTATGGAGCTTGACAAGATCTCGAGCTTCTGGAATGTCTTTAGGTATAGAACATCTGTGGAGCTACCTTGATCAATGAGTACTTTTGTCACCTTGAAATTGGCGATTATGAGAGAAACAACCATAGGGTCGTCTTGGTTGACAAGATTGATTTCCTCAAAATTTGCGTTGGTGAACGTAATGGGAGGTAGACTTTGTAATGGAAGAACGTTGACACAGTTTATGTCTATGTCTCGTATAGTGTGCAAGTGTCTCTTTCCAGGTTGGTTAGATGATCCTTCATATGAGAAGCCACCCGTGATGGTATGAATTACACCATGAATATGTTGAGTGGGCTCCTCTTCTTGTTGACGATGGGGTTGACGTTCGCGTCTGGGTTGCGATTATCGCTGCCTCCCTCGATCTTCTGTGTCGTCTCTTCTTCTATCATTGTCTTTGTTCCTGGATCGGTCTCCCTGTCGCCCCCCTATTTGTTTTCTCGCGGAGAGTTATCAGGTCTTTTTATAAACCATGATAAGTGTCCAGCTTGGATAAGTTCTTCTATCTTATCTTTCAACGTCAGACATTCGTCTGTGTTGTGGCCTGTACCACGATTGTAGCGACAATATTTGTCGTGATTTTTTCCTAACTTCGCAGGACCTGGAAAAGTCACTTGTACCTCTGTGTTGAAGACTTCATCCATGATGGTGGTCTGATTGACCATCAGGGGAGTCTATCTCTCAAATTTAGGTCCTTTTGGGAGTAGTTGAGACCTGTGCAGCTTCCGTTTTTTTTCAGCCCTATGAGAGTCAAACCGGTTGGATATCTCATGCTTCTTTTCTGTCCAACTTGTCGGACTTCATTTCTGAATTTTGAAATTTCTTCCATCTAAATGTATCCCTTGGCTCTTTCACGTATTTTGTCCATGCTAGAAGGGGGTCTCTTGCATAGACTATCTACGAATTTGCTAGGTCGAAGGCCAGCATCATGGAATGTAGTGCTACCTCGGGATTGAGGTTTCGAATCTGAATAGTCATTTGTCCAAATCGTTCCATAAACCTACGGAGAGGTTTATCGTCTGCCTGGCGTAGTGTTGTTAGTGCAGTGGATGTCAGCCTATGGGTTCTGCTGGTTGCGTATTGCGCGCTGAACTTTTCGACCAGAGTGCTGAAATTGTCGATAAACCTTTCAGGGAGGCTACCATACCATGTTAAGGCTGCCCCCTTTAGAGAGGTAGGGAACACCAGACATAACATGGCATCATTATTTGTATAGAGATTCGCTTGTGATAGGAAGGCATCCAGATGTTTGTTAGGGTCGGTGGTGCCATCATACCTCTCTAAATGTAGAGGTTTCAATCGAACGGAACATCGAATTCTCTGATGCGATCGATAAGAGGGTTATGCCGTGCATTATTCCTCTCTGGTTGGTAGCCATGTGTTAAACTGTGAATACCTAGAGGGTCGACAGTTTGTCGAGGTTGCGGGGGTCGTTGAGGATGCGATTCGCCTTGCGTTTATTCGTCTTTGGTAGTAGGAGTGTGTTCATCCTCTCGAGGATGTATCATTCGGTGATCACGGTCAGCTCTCAACTGTTGGATCTCTTCCTGGTATTTGCGTTCCATCTCCGCCATGCAGTTCTGGAGTTGTTGTATGGTGTCGGCATTCGTCATGGTAGTTTGTGGGGGTTAGACGCGTCGACAGGATTGTCGTGTCTACGCTGGAGCGTGTACTGACCATGAACATATGCTATTGATTTTCTGGGATGTGAGGCCGCAGGGTAAGTTTTACCTGGGCCCCACGGTGGGCACCAAATGTTCTTTACTGTGTATCGAAAGGTAGTGTGTGGTGTCTAATGTCTAGTGTGTTTAGAGAGAACTTGGATGGTTGTATTTATAGTGTGGAGTATGGGCCTTGGGCCATTGCTTATTGATAATTTGTTGATAAGATAATAACAGATAATAGCAGCTAGTTATCTAATTTCAAATAGGAGATAATGTGTACCTTATTGATATATTGTTACTTGTAGGTAAGTAACAATTAATAGATAACTTGTTGGGATATTATACGATAAGTGGTTGCATCTATTTGAATATCCTGGCATATTGATATGCTATTAACGAGGAGATAATATTGTTAGTGTCTGTGCTCCTGTAGAAGGTCGTCGTCCGTGCTCCTGTAGCGATGTTAGCATGGAACCTAGACACATATGTCCGGGTTGGCACTTATTAATGTGGTAGTGCTGACGTGGAGAGTGTCCACATGTACGATGACCTTTATGAGATAGTCACGTGTCATTTTACTATTTTGGACTGTACAAGTACAAAAGAAACAAAAAAGACAAAAGCAGCCTACACATCCGCTGCATCATTAGCAGTCTCCTCAGCAGAACCAAGCTCCTCCTCATCAACCAAGGCACCATCCTTCACATCCTTGAAAGGATCAAATTGATCCAAGTTAAGGTCCTTCGCAAAGAGGTCAGCTTGGCGCACCGCCTTGAAGAAACCTTTCTCGTGCTACTCCACTACTGCCTGCTTGAACACCTTCAACTCCTTGTCAAGCTCCTTGTTGACCGCCATCTCAGCCTTAATCTTCACCTCAGCTTCCTTTAGCCTCCCCTCTAGATTCACCACCTTCTCAATTAACTCCATTTTAGTAGTGAGTCCATCCTCAGCATCTTTGAGCTTCGCCTCCAACTCGGACACTTTCTTCGCCAACTCCTGCTTTTCAGCAATAGCCTTATCAGCCTTGACAGTAGTTGTCCTGCCACGAACGACCAACTCATCACCATCATGCCTAGTCCACAACAACTTGGACAAAGCTTCACTAGTCTTGGCGGACAACTGATGGTTACACCTAACCACCTCGGCATGGGCCACCACAGCACCATTCAGTCTGTTCTGCTCAAACCGCAAGCATTGCGAACAACGCCCTTCAGCTTGTTGTACTCTTGCTCCAAGGAGGTAGCCTTGCTAATGGCCTCTTGATGCACTTGTCGATGTTCTTTGGTGATGGCAAGGCCCCTTTGTAGAAAGAGTTCAGCAGCGTCAAGCGAACGATGGGAACGGGCCGACCTAATCAAATTTCTGTCAAAGGGGTGAAAGTTCGAAAAACGCAACACCTTGGTCCAACCATGGTGTGCTCACATGAGGGTAAAAACAAACAAAACTTTGATGTGGAAACATAGACCATCTATGCACCTCATGTATGTGTGCTTAGGAATTACTCATTGAAACACATTGGGGTTTTAGAAATACCTTTATCACTTGAAGGCTCAAAGAAGATGACGGCCTCCAATGGTGATCCATACGGTTATCTCCTTCTTGCAAGTGAGAACTTCTTCTCCTTTATTCCTCCTTCTCCTTGATGGCTTGCTAGGCGCATGCAAGGTGTGAGGCTTTCAAGTATTTGGTTTCTTTTCTCAAGACTATAATGGTGCCTTGAGGTCAGGTGAAGGTGCAGCAAAAAGGAGAGAAGATGAGGGAGAGGAAAAGCTAGAACTTGGTTCAAAACCAAGAGAGGAGGGGGCAAAAATTTCTACTCTTCTATCCTCCCCACATAGGCGCCTATTTAAGGTGAGATGAGGTTGTTGCATTGCATGATCCTCTCACTCCAAATCAGCCCAAGTTGTTGGGAAAATTTTGAAAAACAATCTAGCAAGATTCTCTCCAAAAACCGCCACCCTCTCTCCCTATCCTCCCTCCAAAGTTTGTTGCAACAATAACTCATTCGAATTCAGAATTCAAATGACAATGTTGTTGAGAGAATCTTCATCCAATCTTTATTGGATAATTCATTTAGATAATATGAATTATCCTCAACAATCAATGTTGTTGAGAGAATCTTCATCCAATCTTTATTGGATAATTCATTTAGATAATTTAAATTATACCCAACAACCTAACCTCATAGAATTTAAAATTCAATTTTCAATTTCATATTTAAATTCAAATTTTAAATTTATACTTAAATATAAATTCAATCTTATCCCAGATTGTGATTTGAATTTGAATTCAAATTCAAAATTCAAAATTTCAAAATTCAAATTTTAAATTTCAAATTTGCCCAAAACTTATTTTGGTCAAGTCAACTCCTTGGCTTACTAGGATTCATGGCCCAAGGCCCATCGAGCTTGTCAACACATTTGGGCCTATTAGTGGAGAAACCAATTTCACCACTATTGCCCCAAATAGGGTGCATGATTCAAGTGGGCTTTAAGTCCAACTCTAACCCAATTCAACTCAGTCTTGATAAAGCCCATTAATTAATTATTGGCCCAAACTTGCTATAACTTGCAACAAAGAATAACCTTTGTGTGTGACCCATTAGGCCCAATTAGTCACTGACATAAATAAACTTGGACCAATTAAACTATTTTAACGGGCCCAATTCATTTAATGACCACATAAGACACTAGCAATGCTTTGCGGCCCCAGAACTAATTAAGTTGATCAAGTGATCTGCCTTTCTAATTTGGATAGCGTGTCTCCATCATCCCTCACATCATCATTCACATTTAGTCAAGAGAAAGGATAAAGTATCATCTCTCTTTATTGACTAAATATAGCTTTTCACAGGAACTAGGAATCTTCTTTTATTGACTCTAAGACAGATCATGACTCCTCATGATCTCTTACTATGTATAGATTCTCGAGTCAACTAGAAGTCATCCAAGCCTTATCGGTCTTGTGAATGACTAATCCCTCTTAAAGGATTGTGAGTCCTTTCGGCATGTCCATCTATACTCATGTATTCAGGTTATACTCATGCGGATAGAGTCGTACAGTCAAAGTATAACCCTAGGACATAGTATTCAATGACATCCTCAAGTCTAGGACGATCCGCACTACCAAATAATGAGAGACTTTACAAATCCAATGATATTTTAAAGAATCCTTGTGGAGTCTCTCGGTGGGTCAATTCAGTGCCATCTGTTCCCCAACAAATCCACCCACAAACATCAGCTAAGGCATCACCATGCCTGCATTCCATGAGGTCCCTACCTTGTACCTCTATATGTAACACCCCAAAAATTTAGGGAATTACAGACAATTACTAAGAGTAAAATGCTAATGAAAGACAGTAGAAAAATTTAAGGCAAAATGACAAGAACGCCCCTGAACAAATTCAAAAATGACGGTTATGCCCCTAGGGTGAAAATGACAACTTTGCCCTGAACAATTCTGAAAAGGACCAACATATCCCTAGATATTTT
>PYAF01000197.1:41846-68113 GCA_007407185.1 Glycine tomentella | reverse complement strand
ACTGTTGTGTTAAGAAATTTTATTTCCATGATCCATAGTGAGGAAAAATCATTCATATTACAGACAATTCATAAATTTAGCAAGCAAAGCGAAATGAAATTTCGTGAAAAATTTATACTAATCTAATTTTAATACCAAGTGGACACGAGTTTTTAAATTAAAATCAATCAAGCACGAGGGAGTAAAGAGAGGCGTTATACTATACAAGTAGAAGATGTCGTACTAGTCTTATTGAGATCATCCATGCCCTTTCTTGATGATTCAAGACTAGGAACAAGCTTTAGGCAATAGACATGTAATGTCCTTGAATCCTCATGATCATGATCCCTATCATAGATCCTCGAGTGTACACTTGTTCTATTCCTAGGGCCTTTTTCTTTAAATGCATATTGCTATAAATATAGGTGAGACATAAATATGATAAAGATAAAGTTTACTCTTATTGATCATGAAATAATAAATAATACAAGGTATTCTACTGATAAATCAGATTGTCTCTAGGACACCTACATACTAACAAGGGGGTCGACAGTCCTCGATCAAGTTTGTGCCCAACGCTCCACAAAGAGTCGACCTTCCTTGGAGCACTTAAAAACTCGAGGGAGGTGACAGGACGAGCAGTAGGCAGTGACATTGAAGATGGAGGAGGCGGAGAAGGAGACAGAGTGGCAATGGCAGGAGAAGCAAGTCGGGAGGTGGGTGGACTCGGAGCGGCAACCATAAGAGGCACAATAGCAGCAGCGACAGGTGGAGATGGAGCCCGGACCACAAGAGAAGTAGCAAGGGAAGTAGTGGCAACAACCATCGCAGGCGGCGGAGCCCTGACGGGAGGAGGAAAAGTGGGCAAAAGCCCGACAGCCTCCCTCAGTGCACGCAGGCTACGAGGGCATGGGCGGCCTGAGACTTCTTGTGCTCATACGTCTGAGTACCCTCGTTTCTCTTCCTCTTTGACAGCTTAGAAGGAGAAGGGTTGGGAAAAGTAGCACGACATCATCAGGGGCAACCTGGACAGTGGGTCGACCCTCTTCTCTAGCTGGGGGGGAAAAGAGGGTGGCACAACATCGCCACCCACATTCCTCACCAGTGGCCTCCACTGGAAGTTGCCCATGATACCTGCAAAAACAAAAAAAAACACGCAAGTATCAGAATTTGCACACCAGAAAACAAGGAAGTTATAAGGAAGGATAATTACTGTCCAGTGCGGCAGAGGGGTCATCGGCTGAAGGCAGCAACAAAATGGCGCGCGCGTCCAATGAGGCCAGCAATAGCTCCAAGGTTGCCTTGTTAGACCACTCCACAAGGGTCAGCATGTCCTCATCAAAGAACCTGAACCTGGTAGGGTCAGCCTGCCAGTAGAAGGGGAAGCAAGCCTCTCCATCCCTGTTGTGCATCAGTGGCAACCCATTAGCCACGACACCATTTTCGCATTCTTTGAAGAATCGATCCTTGAAGCGGTGGAAGACGTTGGTGTCAACCTCGAACAACTTTTTCGAGACACTGTGCAAGGAGACCCAAGCGACCTTTCCGGAAAGCATGGTTTGGAAAAAGAACAAGAGAAACAGTTACACGAATGTGGAAATGAAAACACAAAATCTCAAAGGCCTGCACCACTGCCCACTATTAGGGTGAAGTTGGGAGGGGGGCACATTCAAGTACTCTAGTAGAGCACATTGAAATGGAGAGAAGGGGAGAAGAAGACCCAACACCTCGAAGAGGCATCAATACATGAAAAAAAGGGCAAAAGCCTGGTGCCGCCCTCAACCAAGGAAAGTCATCCTCCCTATAGGGCTCAACGATGACCTTGCAGACGTCCGAAGGAGCCGTCATCTGCAACATCGAGCGAAGGACGTTTACAGATGCAGCGGATGTTATGGAGAAACGGTATTTAAACACGTCCTCTCTTACCCCACTCATAGGAACAAATGATTGGAACAGCCGATGGAGGCCCAACACCGGGGCTACGATGCACACGGGAGGAAGCTCTAACACCTCCCGGGCTATTTTGCCTCATCCTCCCTAAAGAAAAAGCAGGGATGATGGTGAGCGGCAGAGGTTCATCCAACCTTACCTGCTGACCAGGACGAGAAGTGCCCTCATTAGCTCAACGAGAACTCGCCCTCCTCCTAGAGGAAGAAGATGATCCATTAGAATCTCTGCCATGGGTATTCTCCTCTGGAAAGTCACCCACGGAGATGACTTCACACATGACATGCTGCTCTATCGAGCCACCGAAGTCACTACCCCCCATATCAAAAGCAGAGTTAGAGATGGGTGAGACAAACATTTTTGCAAGGTTACCTTGAGAGAAAATGGAAGCTTAAGCGAGAAGAAGAGTGAAGAAGAAGACTCGGGAAGCAAATCGCTCAGGAATGATGGCTGAAATCGCAGAAGTCCCATCTATTTAAATGCACAGCAAGCCTCAACAATTACTGGCGGGATTTCAAAATGTCCCCTGGAAGCTCGTGCCATGGTTTGACTCCCTCCACCCACTACTGCACGTTCTCCAGTACGTGTCCACTCCCCGAGTGACACGTGTGAACGAGTAATAGTGTGTTGGAGGCACACGACTACAGCATTTAACGTGAAGAAATGTATGTTTTCAATAATCACATCAACAATCATATTTTGGCAAAAGTCATCATCCCTGACGCTTCACTTACCCCTCTAGCTCAGACTTATCCATTAAGCGAATTAGTCCACCTTGGACAGCTCAGCACTAGCAACCTAGACTACCTTGTCCAGGTTCAGATGTCGATACAATTTGGATAACCTAGTCCAAGTTCCTGATACTACTCAGCAAAGCTATCGACCTCGACGCATGACGTCACTTGTCCACCCTCGAGGGCTGAAGCTCTCACCAATGCTACCATGACACTATACGTACTTCCTAGACGCTCTTTCACCTATTTCGCCCACAAGCTAGCTCAGAGGATGAGGGGCTTATGTACAGTCCAAAAATGGTAAAGTTACACATGGCCATCACTGCAAGGTCACTATATACGTGGACACCCTCCACGTTAGCGCTGTTACATTAATAGTGCTTATTCACTCTCCAAGTGTCAACCTGGACATACATGTCCGCCCTCCCTATCATCCTTACTACAGGAGCGTGGATGTCGACCTTCTACCGGGAGCACGGAAGCCTACTGTGTATATCTCTTTATTAACAGCATATCCACTATGCTTGGTTATTTAAATAGGTATAACCAGGTATCACATAATATCTCTAAAAGTTATATACAAGTTGTTACTTATCTACAAGTAACAGTATATCAATAAGGTACACATTACCCTCTATTTGAATTAGATAACTGCCTGCTATTATCTATTATTATCTTATCTACAGATTGCTAACAAACAAAGGCTCAAAGCTCACACTCCACACTATAAGTACAGTTTTACAGGTTCTATCTAAACACACTGAAATACGACATTCATTCAGATTTGAGTACATGCTTAAATACTCACATCCTTCTGATATTACACTCAGTTCTTCTCTTAGAATTGATGTACTTACTTAAGCGTCAGAGTTTTTTTTTTCCTTTGTTTTGCAGATCCCTTTCCTAAACTAAGACGACTCACAGTCCGACGTGCAGAATTTAAGAGTCCACATTGGCCACAACTGGCTCACACGTGAAATTTTCAGATTTTGGTAATAACAGATCTTTTGTATATAAACTTTTATGTGGTGTGGTTGTTGCTTGATTCACTGATTATGTCTCGCTACTTTTTCTCTTAAAAATTGTAGGCTGTATAATTAGTCAAAAAAGGTTGAAGTTTGTAATTTAAATACGGTTTTTGAGAAAAAATATTATAGTAAATAAAAATTCATGAATATAATTAAGGAACTTTAACTATTATTTTATTTTTTCTCATAAATAGGAAAAGTTTCGGCGATGTTAACAAATTCTTGAATTAGGTGATGTTATTTTTTGGAGGAATAGGAAATGAAAAATTTATAAATTTAAATTATTTTGATTACTTCATAAAAGAGAAATATTTTTTTTGGAGAGAAAGATATTATAGCAAACGAATCAATTTAATAAACGAGAGAGACAAATTTATCATTTTGATTGAAAGTGAATGAGCTAATTTAAATTAGAAAAGATAGCAATTAAATTGACTGAAACATTACAAATAAGTTTTAATTTAAATTAGGTCAAATTGAGTAAGGTTGCACACATAGAAAAATCGATACTTTTTGGCAAAAAATTCTATACACATTAATGTAAACATTTTTTACATTACCATACCATAAGAAATCAACATGTACAATAAAATTTTGTTGATTTTCAATAAAAAAAATACTTAAAAGTCATATATTATGATTTGTGATTGGTTGATCAATAATGTAAAATAATGTTATACTGTTAATATATGACACCAAATTCTATTTTTTCTCTCTATAAATTGTTGTGAGGTATCACATTCTACACACCCATCTATCTATTGTGAACCTAGCTTAAGCTCGTCTATCAAAAGGGGTTAAAGATTAATAAAATCAAGTTAGAGGTATGCAGCATTATTCAACAAAATGAATTTATTAAGCTTGATCATAAAAGAATAAAGATATAGCATTTTTACTTAAATCACTATGAACTTAGCAATAAATTCACCCCACGATTTTTTACATTCAGTTAATGTGGTCATTCAAAATGCAAAAATCTAGAAAAGGAAAAGATTGTGACATGCCAGAAAGGGTTACAGGATGGTCCATGTCTGTAATTGTAATATAAATTTAGTGATTACAACGTTCTTCTATACCAATTACACCCAAATATGATCGTTGAAAATAAAGAAATCAAAAAAGAAATGGTGTCTCATTAGCAATGATTGAGTCAGATACAGAGTAACAAAGTCAATACATTCAACAAACAACTTATATATAGGCCGGCACTAACATTCCTCCCATGATCAAGTGCTACTTGGTTGCAAAAGTTTTCCATAAACCTTAACAAAGCTGAGTAATAAAGTTTAATAGCTAGAGCATCAAAAAGGCCCTATGCCTAGAAAAGGTTGAAAATGTGTAAATAGACTAATAACAAAATTCTTGAAATCTGTGAGAAGAATACAGTGCTATGGGAAATCAATGATATTATTTCCTTCAGCCATATACGACTTTACATAAAACTTTGAGCCATCGTGGAGCTAGCTCATCACTAAACCTATGTGTTTCTTGCATCAACTAGACAGCCACAAGAATTATGAAATGAAGTGAAAGATTAACTGATTCATTAACTAAAAAGTGGGTGTTTAGGGTGGTACCATAGGATGCTTCCTAAATAAAGGGTCACCTAAGATATCTATTGGATAGTGCAAAATTATGCCTTTAAGGGAATCAATTTTTTAACTTTCCTTTATTTTCCTTTTCATTTATTCAATTTACTTTTAACCTTGAGATACTCTCTCCTTTTCAAAAATATAATTGTTTTCTTTGTCTCTATGCTTTTATTAATATGGAATCTTCCAATAAGGTGATATTGCTTTGGTGAGATGAGATCATATATCCAAGAGAAATTGTAACTGGCAATGTTAGCCAAGAAAGACATCAAATTGTAACTGCCAATTCTTGATGGGGTAGCCAAGAAAGAATAAAGTGGAAGAATTTTGGTAGGGGCCTACACTTTTGGGGCATAACATGTTTTAAGTTAACAAGTCATTCGTCCAACCTGTAAGAATTCAGACTCAAACTTGTTAAGCTCAAGAGATATCTTCCATTATTCTCATGAATTGGCAGTTAATATATCCTAAGGACCACTGATGATAACATATACAACTCAGTTTACCTGGAAAGTACATAAATTGGAAGTAGGACAGAAATATAAGAACAAAAACTAGAGAAGATCTCAGTTAATGTCATCAAAACCCCACCAAAGTTCTCACATGATCACACCCTTTCTTATTTTATTAGTTACTACAACTTACAATTTACAACACCATTCAAACCAATCCTAGAACAAACTTACTTTATGTTCAGTGCAAACTTTGTAATGAATATAAAGTGTCTCGTGTGCTTTTTCTTCCCCCTAACCGTTTACTCTCTCTCACACACACAGCAAGAAAGAGAAAGAGATTGAGATTCCATACAGCTAAAAAGACTAGACCAATGATTGGTCCTTTTCTTGCATTTTTTACCTTCCTTCTCCATCAGCTCCTACCTAAAAAAAAAAATCCTTGGGAAGAGAAGCATATTATTATTACAACAAAGTGGAACTGGGGGAAATTCCATGTAAGAAAAACATGGTTGATGACTCCAACAAAGCACAATATCCCAACCCAAGCTTCCTTGATTTCCTCCTAGTTAAAGCCTCATAATTCTAATTCCAACACTCAGCATAGGAATAATAACAATTAATTAGATTTAACACCTTGTCAAATGGTCAATTTAGAAGTCTCTGTCATATATTCACCCCTCGTGGTTTAGTTTGCCTAAAGTAATGACCCTCACAAGAGGTTGTATGGCAGATTCCCACCCCCCCATGTTACAACTTCCCCTTTAACTATCCCCCAGCATCCTCACATTTTATAAAACCCCACAACTCTCCCTTTCCTCTTCTTCAATCCTTTATCACATTCTTCATTTCTTCCCTTCTTTTTTTCTTATCATTGTTCCATTACATCACCTAATCCATTAACCCTCTTTCTTGTCAACACTCCGCTATAACAAAATACACATTCAATTAAAGCACACATAAGCAAGCAACAAAATGTGCAGCTCCAAGACCAAGGTGACTGTAGGTATAGAAGCCACAGCTACCTCTCTGGTGGCCAGAATTAATGGCCGCCCAGTCCTTCAACCGACTTGTAACCGAGTTCCTAACCTGGAGAGGAGAAATTCAATCAAGAAACTGTCACCAAAATCACCTTCTCCTCCATCACCACCACTTCCTAGCAAGACCTCATTGACACCTCCAGTTTCTCCAAAGTCCAAGTCCCCTAGGCTTCCACCTATAAAGCGAGGCAATGAGAGTAATGGATTTAACTCAAGTTCTGAAAAGATTGTGACCCCAAGAAACATCATAAAAACTCCAACTCTAGAGAGGAAAAAGTCCAAGAGTTTCAAGGAAGGGTCATGTGGTGCTTTAGGCCTTTCTGCCTCCACAGAGGCTTCATTAAGTTACTCTTCCACTTTGATCACTGAATCCCCAGGGAGCATAGCTGCTGTGAGGAGAGAACAGATGGCACTGCTGCATGCACAGAGAAAAATGAAGATTGCCCATTATGGAAGATCAAAGTCTGCAAAGTTTTCAAGAGTTGTCCCTCTTGATCCTTCAACCAATCTTACTTCAAAGACAAGTGAGGAGGAGAAGAGATGCAGCTTTATCACAGCAAATTCAGGTAACTGAGAGTTCAAAATTCTATACAAATTTTGACTCCCACATTTTATACTTTGTGCAATGTGCTAACCTCAATGTCTCTTTTGCTATATAGATCCCATCTATATTGCTTATCATGATGAAGAATGGGGAGTTCCAGTTCATGATGACAAGTAAGCCCCTACTTTACTCTTTTCCCATGGCAGACAAATACAATTAAGACCCTGCATAAACTTCTCAATATGTACTTGCATAAAAAGAAAATAACAAGTCAAAATGAATTAAACTTCTTCCTAAGTTAAAATTATCTTACAGGTAAGTTAAAATAAACTTTTAGAGAAGTTAAATAAGAGAGCTTCTATAAATTAGTTATGCATGAACTAATTTTAACTTACAAGACAAGTTTAATTCAGTTTACCTTCATATCTTCTATAAATGTTTATCGAGAAATTTATTCAAGAAGAACCTAGGAACAAACAGAAGATAATTGATGATATTTACAAAAACATTATTGTGCATACAGGATGTTGTTTGAACTTCTAGTTTTAAGTGGTGCTCAGGTTGGATCAGATTGGACCTCAATCTTGAAGAAACGCCAGGATTTCAGGTTGGATTCTGCTATAAAAAAAAACATCTTAAAGCTCCATTTCATAGCACACCAACATGTACCTATTTTTTCTTAGGGTCCCTTAAATGGAGCAACTAATGAATGTTAAATTATGTACAGGACTGCATTTTCAGAATTTGATGCAGCAACTTTAGCCAACTTGACTGATAAGCAAATGGTGTCTATTAGTTTGGAATATGGCATTGACATAAGCAGAGTTCGAGGTGTTGTTGACAATGCCAACCGAATTTTATCGGTAAGCAAGAATTGAGCCTAAAAAACTGCACCCTTTTTCTCTCTCGTTTCTAATCGGTATCTCTTCTTTGCACACATTATTGCCCTCCAGAGCACTAGTTTGCGTGAATTAAGTGAATATTCTTGACAAAAAAACAGATTAGTTAAGAGTATCAATGATGAGAAGTACAATATTGACTTTGTCCGTCAACTTCATTTTGTTAATTTCTCTTTGATTCACCCATTGACAAGAAAGTTTGCACATAAACAAGTTACAACAGGGGATAAATTTTAATGTCTGGCCCCATATGAATTGATTGTTCCTTATGTTAAACTTTCCAACCGTATAAACCTTGGATATATTTTTTAAAAAATCAATATTAAAATAAAAATGGTATTATATGATGATTTATAATTGGATAAGAACTAAAAAAAACTTTTATGCAATTAATATAATTCTAATTACATTCTAAAACGAAAGTGTACTGTACCCACAAAAAATTCTCTTTGACGGGTGTACGTGTCCCTATTATTTGTCTCTTTTCATGATCTATCTAACAGAAAAACAAATTGTAACTACAAAATTTTCCTCTCATAAATATCAACTCTCTCCCTCTTAATTGCTAATTTCTTTGGCTGACGTGTTAATTTTTAATTGAGAAGACATATAAGAAAGAGACAACTAGTATAATTTCATTGGACTTATTTACATACACAGTTTAGGTGATAACATTATGTGGTCAATATATCAAGTTATAGATTTTTAACATTTACTCTCTTTAATTTGTAAATTGGGCCATTGCAGATTAACAAGGACTTTGGTTCATTTGACAAATACATTTGGGATTTTGTCAATCACAAACCCATCTCCACGCAATACAAGTTCGGCCACAAGATCCCAGTGAAGACATCAAAGTCAGAGAGCATAAGCAAAGACATGATCAGAAGGGGCTTTAGGTGTGTAGGTCCAACGGTGCTTCATTCATTTATGCAAGCAGCTGGACTCACCAATGACCACTTAATCAATTGCCATAGACACTTGCAATGCACCTTATTGGCATCAAACCCCCATTGTACCACAGAGCACTCTCCATAGTTCCAATCAATTGAGAAAAATGACATTGATCTAGATGAGATCAAGACCAGAATTATGTGTGCTCAAGAGCATATATATGTAATGTGCTAACTATAGTACTTTGTGTATAAGATTAGATATTAGACTAGGTGGGGAAAAAAGTTTTCTGATTTATAAGATGTATGGTGTGGTTAATTAATTTCGAATTGATGATTTAAGAAAGTGATTACTAGAGAAAAGAGAAAAGGTTTAGGATTGCGTTATTAAGTAGTGGGAGGCTTAGGGGACGGTGACCATGTGCATGTGCAATTCTGACTTGTGAGGCAAGGGCATGTGTTGTGTGTCAGTTTGCTTTTTGGTTTTAGTCCATGTGAGCAATCAGGCTTTGCATTATTTAATATTCCCTTTAACTGCCTGGGTGGGATACTACTTGGCATAGGGGGAGTGTAGGACCACATTCCCCTTCTTTTCCCTTTTTATGGGGTTGTTATCTTTACTGTATTCTCTTAAGTTTGGCTTTGGTGATTGTTATGTGATATATACCACAATGTGTTTTGCAGTTGGCGTGGGGTTTGTCTTGAGTGGTTTTCATTACACTTGTCATGTGCTGCTGTACTATATATTTGATTACTAATGCATAGTATATATTTCAAAATGTTAACAAGATAAGTATCTTCTAGCTCCCATGTGACCCACTTATCTTTGTGAAAGAAACAATTTTATTCAAAATTATGTAAAATCAATAAAAAAAATTAAGCTTCTTTTGGGAGAAATTATATAAAACCATTGATGGTATCAAGAACTTTTATTCCCCAACGCATCCTCGACAGTGAGCTCATGGACCGTTGTCGAAAGTAGCACTATGGTATCGAGATCTACTTTATCATCATCACAAGCACCTCCCATAACCCAACTCTGGCGACCACTCCGACGGCTACTAGAACAATGAAATCTCTAAGCCACATCTATACATCGATAGACCAAACATCATTGTTTTCTTCTCCAACTGGTGCAAATGAGAACAAGCTTAGGTTTTTATTCTCCATGTTAAGGATTTGTCTCCTCATTAGGTCATTTGATGTGGCAAAATTTTCTTAGGTTCTTTGTGTAAGTTACAATGACAAAGAGAAGAGTGTGGTAAAGGATGATCGGGGTTGACGAAAGAGAGCAAGAGGAGAGAGAGAGAATTTTGAAATTGAAATGTTTGTTTTCTATTCATATAAAATTTTAGTATTTTTTATAATTCCCTGAAATTTTGATAACTGAAAATATATATTTAATGTATTTCTTGTATTATTTGATTATTTATTAGTTTTGATTAGTTTAATTATTGTGTAAATTATTCTTGTGCAACTGTTAGATGGAGTTTGATTGATTTGTGTTGGAAATGAGTGATTATGAGTTTGACCCAAAACCTGTTTTGTTAAAATCATAATTTTGGATTGGTTAACCATTGGATCCCCTTGAAAGTTTACAGGTAGGCTACTAACCCACATATGCAAAGTTTCACCGTTAGGATTTACGAAATAACATTTTAAGCATGAGATATTAAATTTTCATAAAAGCGGTGAAAAAATTGGGTTAGCTCACCTAGACGAGCCAAAATTCGCTTGGACGAGTAAAGTCGGTTGTAATTCGCACCAGCAGCGTAAAAGCACAAAAAAAACCACCTTCTTCTTCCCCAAACAACCACCCAACCCCTTCCCCCCCTCCTCCACCACCCACAACCACCGGTGACCGCGATGAGCCGTCGTTTCTTGCCATTGAACCACCGCATGGAGAGGAACACTTTAATCAGAGCAAAATCTTCAAAACTCAACTCGAGGATTCGGTAGAGAACGGTGCCTCCAATCTCCCCTTCGCGGTTTCTTCGAGGTAACCGTATTTTCTATGCCTTCTCCTAGCTAGTCTGAAGCCTCTCTTGGTATCTCTTGTGATTTGGGTACCATTATTGGATGTTTTTACAGTTTCTTTGAAAAACCTTTAAAAATGAGATGATGTAAAAGTTTCCTTTTTATAATATTGATGTCATTTTTGTGACCTTTTTTGAGCCCCGGTCACATTGGAGTGATCAGAATTCTAAAATGATGTCCTTTTGACGTGGACTTCCAAAAGACTATTTTAGCCCCCTTTTAAATTTGAGTGGGTATTTGACCCTGAATGTTAATATTAACTTTGTCTTTGAAATCTATACTAAATTATCTTCGATTTGGTATATAAAAAAAACTATATGTTTGAGCCAAAGCATGTGAACTTGAGAGAGCTCAAAACGACGCTACTAGGAGCTAACAGAGGGAGATAGATAGGTATGGAGAGTTTATTGTTTGGTTATAGTTTTTGATACCATAGTTGGGGTCAGGGAACCCAATTATGGAGATATATGCTTCTTCCTGTTGTGTGTTGGTTTTCAAGAAATACTATGTTTTAAACTAATGGGATAAGATATATTTATTTTTTATGTATGTTTGTTCCTGTTGTGTGCTCGTTTTCAAGAAAAACTGTGTTTTTAACTAATGGGATGCGATGAATTTGTTATTGATGGATAAAACTGTGAACGATTATGTTGTTGTAATGATTGAATTTTTGGAAAAAGTCTTAATTACAGAGGATACTCTGTCCAAAATTTTATATATGTTCTCCTATTTAATTCTTTATTAAATTTTTAAATGGGCATAAGAGTTTGTTTTTTATATTGTAATCCTCATCTTTAATTTAGAATTTCCCTAAAATACCAATCTCGTGGTAATATGGACTGTGAATGAATGAGGTTTGTGATGTTGATGAGTGAAATGAGATTATGTTGATAATTATATTAATATGAGATGATATTGATGTTTATGATGATGATGTTGAAATGAAATGATGTTGATGTTATTGAAATGAAATGATATTGATGTTGTTTATGACATTGAGATGAGATGATGTCGATGTTAATGATGAAATTGATGAGAGATAATGTTGATGATTACAATGTCATTGTGTGTTGTGTATACACATGGGGGGTGCATGACTGGAATCCCCGCGGGGAAGAGGAAAAGGGATTGTTTAGAATTCTGGTCCGTATCCGTTGTCAGTGCATTGATAGTGCCCATGTTTCATACTTCATAATTGCATGGATGAAAATAGAATGAAGGCAGTGTGTACCTGTGGTTTTTATGGGATAAAAACATGGGTACTAAGGGGCATGTCACTCGGTTTGGAATTCCCTTGAGACTCTAGCTAATCACCATGGGGGGGGATGGCCAGTGCACGACAGGGTGACCCCGATAAACTACTAAATCATTTTCCTAAGAGAGGCTATTTCTATGAGGATGATACCACATTGCACTATGAGAGTTGAGTTAGGTGCATGCATCATTCTGAGCATAATTGATTTGAATTGTGGAAAAAGTTGATGACTAGTTTGTTGAGTGTATGTTGAACTGATTGATTATTGAGAATGATTGTGGTTATAATTATTGTTTTCTTGCTAATCATTGTTATTTGGTACTTGTTGATCTTGTATGATAAACTCACCCTTGCAATTTTTATACCGTGTGGTTGGTACACGTGATGATCGCGAACCTTCATTCGTGGGAGCAGATGAGCAGCAGTAGGTGACCTTGGAGGAATATCCTTTTTGTTGGAGCCTAGTCAACATGATAATGTTGAAATTTATTTTGGGAAGAGAGTTATGTTGTATTATTAACTCTTTCTTAGTTGGTTCCTTAAATACTTTTTGGTTGGGCATGTAAATTTTAGACTTAAATACATGTAAAAACTAAACTAAGTTCTAACATGTGAATGACATATGTGGTTCAATTTATAGATAGCTATATATTTATTTATTTATGTATTTGTGCGATGTCTGGTGAGTGTAGTATCACGAAAAATTTACTACCATTTTCATAGTCAAATTAATAGAGTTTTCATTAAAAGTTAAGATTACATGTTTAGAATAGTGATATCGTAGCGACGAGGCGGATCGTTACATTTTTAGTTTCTGTAAAATATTTACTAAGTGTTTTGTCCATGTAAAATTGAAATATACCATTATTTGGCTTAGAGCTGATTAACCCAAACCTAGATCCAAGACAAACAATGGTATGTTTCAAATATATAGGGACTAAAAACATACAAAAAAAATTAGAGGAACCAAAAATGAATATTTCTAATTTTATAGAGACAAAAAACATATTTTAGCCAATTACTTAGCTAATTCGAGTGCAAAAAATATCGTAGGCTGTATTTGAATAGTAATTTTTTATTATTATTTATAACTTATATAATTGGTTTATAAACTTATTTCATTAAAAGAAATGTGTTTGATAAAGGACTCTATGCCATTAATTTCTGACACTTTTATATGCTAGTGAAAATACTATGAACACTCTTCAAATAACCAAGTGGGGGGTGAATTGGTCAATACCAACTTTTAAAAACTTTTCTTGAAAACTATTTGCAGAATTAAAACAAGGATCGTATCACACAATCACCTTTAACCAAAAACAATTTTTTTATTTCAATCTAATATGACCTTGAACTACATGTAATGAATGAAATAATATAATGAAAGATATACTGATAAAGATACAATCACACAGCAATTTACACTGGTTCACCTAACAAACACGGAGACTACATCCAGTGTCTTCCAACCAACACTAGGCTAGAGTTTTCACTATTTTCAAATTATTATTGTACAAGCACAACAAGTGACTATCTCTATAAACACTAGACAAAGATCCTGAATTCTAAAACACTATTAGAATACAAGTCACAAAGATCTTGAGAAACCTACTCAAATCTTCAAAACTAGATAACCCTTCTCTAGAATGCTTTACAAGAAATCAATTTGAAAAGATACAATACAACAACAAAAAACTCTTGGTAAAACCAAAAAGAATGATTCAAGACAAACACTACCTGTGATCCATCATGTATGAATGAATGAAAAACGAAATGAGATTACCATACAATCCAGGTAGAATGAATTCTATAGCTCAGAATCAATATCTTGAAATCTTCTTTTCTTTAGCACATCCTTTATAAATTTTAGAAATCTTGATCTTTACAAGATGTATTAATCATTGTGGAATTAGTTTCTGGGACACTTTTGAAAGCTTAGAATTTCTTTGGTAAGTCACTCAGAGATATGGAATAATTCGCACAAGTTCTATATTTATAGAAATGACTTGCAAAGGCTTTTAATAAACAAAATTAACTGACAATAATCGATTAAAACGACAGTGTAATCAATTATTTGCCTTATGTAATCGATTAAAGTAACCAAATAATTGATTAAGTTGTTCCTCAGAAATCTGGAAACAGATCACGAACAGATTAATCGATTATTACGCAACGTAATTGATTAAAGCTGAAAAGCAAAGTTTTCTAAAACGTCTGTGTAATCGATTACGAGAAATGGTAATCGATTAAAGCAGAAACATATGGTTTTCCAAAATACACTATGTAATCAATTACTTCAATCATGTAATCGATTAAAGTGTTCTTCATGACTTTTCCAGTTATGAATAAGAACATTTTAATCGATTAATCTACTGTGTAATCAATTAAAATAGTAAGATTTCATTTTTCAAAAACAAAGCCATGAGAATTTGTTTTCCTTTTAAATCATTTAGCAACTTCTAAATTGTAATAGCACCTACTTATGCAAATTCAATGAGACATGCAAATGGCAATGCAAGGATCACAAGGCAATGTACTTGAATCAAACTTAAACACATTGCACATGTCTTCATACTTGATTGGGCATGATAAAGCAAAAACAACTTCAAGCAAATCATCCAGCTTCATTTTCATTCTTGCTTATGATTCTTCTTGAAACTTCCCTTATATCCAACAACTAGAATATGAACTAAATGATAACATGATTTTTGTTTCATTTTTACCATCAAAATTTTAATAAATTTCTTCCTTCCCATCCTCTTAATAAAATTCCTTCTTTAACCCATCATTTGCTATTATTTTTTAAAAAAAGTCCATATCTTATTATTTTAATTATTACACTATTTATTATACTTTTTGAATAATAAATATTCTTTAAATAAAATAAGAAGGTTTATAATTAATTAAAATTTTAAAACTTTATAAAACAATTATTTTGTCTACAAAACATAAGTAGAATTTGTATGAAAAATAAACATATATTTTGAAGTCCTTTTATTTTTGTAAACTAGTTTAATGACTAAATTTATCAAATATTAATAAGCTAATTAAATAGTTTCCAAGTTTCAATTAATAACTTTTAGACAAAAATAGACGGGTTATGTCAGATTTGAACGGTCCAGTATGTTATATCTGGACGATCCAAACATACCCATTGTTTTGATGATAACAAAGATATAAATTATTGATAAACTCATGGTTTATGGGAAGGGGAACAATACATATTTGATATCAGCTCATATGGTCAAAATCCTATCCTTATGCTTTTACAAGTTATCATCCAATGGCTAATGAAACTTGTTTTATTAAATGTCCAATGTGTTGTTATTAAACAAGTGTCCAATGGTTTGTGAAAATCAGTACAGATGTATTGTGTGTCTTTACACGTCCAAAAAGGACATAACTACCTTACACAATAATTTATATCATGTTA
This sequence comes from Glycine tomentella, assembly GCA_007407185.1. Lineage (NCBI taxonomy): Eukaryota > Viridiplantae > Streptophyta > Magnoliopsida > Fabales > Fabaceae > Glycine > Glycine tomentella. The sequence continues at coordinate 52,280 of PYAF01000197.1, read as the reverse complement.
GGCCCTATTCGGGGTGATTTCATTTTTTTGTTTTGAAAATTTGAAAAATTAAAACCAGTTTTGAGTTTTGGATTATTATTTGTTTTTAGTTTTTAAAAAGATGTTGCAAATGAAAATAAATAAAATGAGTCAACCGTTTTATCTTATCTCGCTCCACTATAATAATGGTGGTACGCGGAGGTAGCAGGGTGGGATTGACAACTATGATAGTGGGGGTGCTAGTGGAATGATGGTAGTGGCGGTGACGACAATGTGGAGGTTGAATAATTGATGTATGTCTAAACCCATTAAACATTAATTTCCCAAATCTACCTTGCAATGAAACTCACTCTTCAACAATCTTTCAAGAACTTAAAGCTTTCAACACTTCTCGTGGAACATTGTTGAAGAAAGCTTTGATGGATAACAATGGAAGATGGAGAAATGTTAGGGATGAAGGTGGAAGACACCATGGAGAAGCTCTCCAATAAGTCTAGGAAGAATCGCCACAATAGCATTGAAAAGCCGTTGATAAGACCCGAGAGGTTCTTGCACAAGAACAAGAGAGAAACTCTCACACAAATTTTAGATTTGGATTAACATGAACAAAGTTGTTTACATTCAGTTTTGGGCCAGCTTATAAAGCCACAAAATTAACTAACTAAATGCACATGAAATCACTATTCAAATGAAGCTTGTAATGCAAATTAAGGAAGCCTAATGCAAGCTAAATGAAGGTTCAGGTGCAAGCTTCCCTAAGTGACTCTTGGCTGACCCAAACCATGCCTAAGGTGCAGCCAACAAGCTTACAAAGGTGCTACACAACTTACACACAAGTGCACCTACACCTCTTTACACAATGCACTAAAAAGCCCTTTTATTGTCACTACTTTTGCTTCTAACGAGTGCTAGAATTTATGAAATTAAATTGAACTAGAGACATTAAAATCCAGCCCTTATTATCCTTGAGTTGGTGTTCTTCTTCATGCTTGTCCAAGTTAGCTTTGATGTGGTCTTGAAGGGCTTGAGTTCTAGCTCTCATCATGGGTCCTCTAAAGCTCAATAAAGGAAGTTCTTCAAGTTCTCCTTCTAGACCTTTAGCTTGCAATGGACCTCCATCATCCCCTTCTTCTTGAAAGGAACTTAACGTCAAGTTTGCTTCCTCACTTGTACCTACATCACACAAAGAAAGATCACAAACATTGAAAGTATTACTCACACCATACTCACTTGGCAACTCAAGTTTATATGCATTGTTGTTGATCCTCTCTAAAATCTTAAAAGGTCCATCTCCTCTAGGTTGGAGCTTGGATTTCCTTTCTTGAGGAAATCTATAATTCCTCAAATGAAGCCAAACCAAATCTCCTTCATTAAAGATCACTTGCTTCTTATGCTTATTGGCTTGCTTTGCATATTGTTCCATCTTTCTCTCCACATGTGCCTTCACTTGTTCATGCAATTTCCTAACATAAGAAGCTTTAGACAAAACATCATGATTAATCATAGAAGAAATGTCAAGTAATGACAATAAATAAAGAGGAGTTAAAGGTTAAAGCCATAAACAATTTGAAAAGGAGATAAGGAAGTAGTCTTGTGAACTACTCTATTATAAGCAAACTCAATGTGAGGTAGACATTCCTCCCATGTTCTCAAATTACCCTTGATGTAGCATCTAAGGAGTTGACCCAATACCCTATTCACCACCTCGGTTTGGTCATCCTTTTGTGGGTGACAAGTTGATGAAAACAAGTGTTTTTTTACCAAGCTTAACCCACAATGTCTTCCAAAAGTGACTGAGGAACTTTGTGTCTCTATCACTCACATTACTTCTAGGCAATCCATGAAGTTTCACCACTTCCTTGAAGAAGAGATTAGCTACTTCACAAGCATCACACTTTTGTGACAAGGAATGAAGTGTGCCATCTTTGAGAACCTATCAACAAAACAAATATAGAATCCTTTCCCCTCATGGATCTTGGAAGACCAAGCACAAAATCCATAGAAATGTCAACCCAAGGGGAGTTAGGAATAGGCAAAGGTTTATATAAAACCATGAGGCATTAGTATAGATTTAGCTTTATGACAAGTAATACATTGAGACACATGCTTATACACATCATGCCTCATTTTTGGCCAAAAGAAATGTTCATGTAAAATACCCAAAGTTTTATCCACACCAAAGTGTCCCATCAAATTGTTTTCATGATCTTCCCTAATGAAAAGTTCTCTCAAAGAGCTTTTAGGAACACATAGTCTCTTTTCCTTGAATAAGAAACCATCATGTCTTAAATATCCTTGATGAGATCCTTTCTCACAAAAATAAAAAATACTAGAGAAGTCATGATCACTCGAATACAATTCCTTTATGTGATTAAAACCAAGCAACTTAGTTTCAAGCATAGAAATCAAACAATGCCTCCTTGATAAGGCATCTGCCACTACATTCAACTTTCCTTCCTTGTGTTTAATATCATAAAGAAATTGCTCAATGAATTCAACCCACTTAGCATGTCTCTTGTTGAGTTTTCCTTGAATTTTAAAATATTTAAGAGACTCATGATCACCATGTATCACAAATTCCTTAGGTAAAAGATAATGTTGCCATGTTTGCAAGACTCTAACAAGTGCATACAACTGTTTATCATAAGTGGAATAGTTCAAACATGCACCCTTCAATTTCTCACTAAAATAAGCAATAAGATGTTTATCTTGAACTAAAACCCCCCAATTCCCACATTAGATCCATCAGATTCCAATTCAAAGGAAGCATTAAAATTAGGCAATACAAGAATAGGTGCATGAGATACTTATCCTTCAATGTTTGGAAAGCAATTTCATGTTCTTGCTTCCAAGAAAAGCTCATGGTTTTCTTTATCAATTAATTCAAAGGAGAAGCAATGGTACTAAAGTCCTTGACAAATCTCGAATAAAAGCTTGCTAAACCATGAAAGCTTCTCACATCTTGCACACATTTTAGAATTGGCCACTCCATTATGGCTTTCACTTTCTCTTGATCAACTTGGACTCCTTGAGCACCTACTACAAAACCTAGAAACACAACTTGTGAAGTGCAAAAAGAACATTTATCAAGTGCTCCATACAAGGTTTCCTTCCTAAGCACCTCCAAGACACTTTTAACATGCATCAAATGATCATTTAAATTGGCACTATAAATAAGAATGTCATCAAAGTACACTACCACAAACTTGCCTATAAAGTATCTAAGAACATGATTCATAAGCCTCATAAAGGTACTTGGTGCATTAGTCAAACCAAAAGGCATAACTAACCATTCATAATGTCCAAATTTTGTTTTGAAAGTCGTTTTCCATTCATCCCCTTCCCTCATCCTTATTTGATGATAACCACTCTTAAGATCAATTTTAGAGAAAATGGTAGCACCATGCACTTCATCTAAAAGATCATTAAGTCTAGGGAAATGATGTCTATACCTTATGGTGATGTTGTTTATTGCCCTGCAATCCATACACATTCTCCAAGTTCCCTCCTTCTTAGGTACAAGAATAATAGGCATGGCACAAGGGCTCATGCTCTCATGGATCCACCCTTTGTCAAGTACCTTTTCCACTTGAGTTTGTATCTCTTTTGTTTCCATGAGTGAGGTCTTATATGATGGCCTATGATGGAGTGCTTTTATTTAAATATTTTTCTATCCTTCTTAGCTTATTTGACCTTTCTTGGACCTTTATTTTCCTATTCTAATTCAGTTTTTGTCTTAGGCAAGTAAGTGGGCTTAATTGCTAATTGTTGCGTATTTTCGGATTTTTTGCTCACTTGACATATCTGACTTGTACAGGACCTATAGAGTGCTGCAGAACTCTGAATGGAGCGTTCTAGGAGTCCCTATAAAGATAAAAGATATACAAGTTTGTTAGAAATAGCCCAAGGCCTATTCTGTCATTTGGAGGGTCATTTTAAGCTTAGAAGTTAGCACATCTGCACTTGTAATTTTGGGCTGTGAATTTGATTTTTATTGTTGTAAATAGTAAATAATTAGAATTGATGGGTTTTGTTGATGGCCCATTCTTTTCTTCGGACTTAGTCACTACATATTAGTGACATTGGACAGATTTTTACACACACTCTTTCATTATAACAAAAACAATTTTACATTTCCTTCTTTTAAGTTTTTAGGATCAAAACCCTTGCTCTTATTTTCTTTCTACTGTTTTTCTTGTTCTTCATTTTCGTTGTGCTGTGCATCCATTTTCGTGCAATCATTCCATGGGGCTTTCACTGATGATGATCATGGAAGGCTAAATACTCAATCAATCCAAAGATCCAACCCAAGCACACGGAGAATTTGAGTTCTGGTTTAGTATTTCGAATTCTATTTGAATGTTCATCTTCTTCTTCAATTACTATTCTGTTTACATGATTATGAATGCATTTAGGATTGAAAACGGATTAGGTTATGGATTCATTTCCTAATTTAGAATATTAATCACAAATTAATTGGATGATATTTCAGTTAGGGTTGTGGTTTCAATCAATTTAGGGGTTAAGTTGATTGAATTGCTTATAATGAGATTGAATGAACTTTCATAATTAGGTTATGGATTCAATTTAGGGGTTGTGGTTTCAATCAATTTAGGTTTCAATCAATTATTATTTACTCTCCAATCCTCCCTCTCATTCCCCTCATCATCATAATTTCCTCCATGAAAGGATGCATACTCACTCACCCTCCTATTGCCATGAGCCTCTACATCCACACTTCCAATGGGATTACTCCTTCTATATGTCTCCCTTTGTAACTCTTCAAATCTTGCATCTATTTTGGTTTGTAAGTCTTCCATTTGTTTTGAAATGGCCTTCATCAACCTAGAGGTCCTAGGCGACAAAGCCTCATCTCCTATTGAGCTCATCCTTCAAAAGAAATGGTTAGCAAAAACACATGTATATAAGAAAATTCTCACCACTCTCTAAGTGTTTGTCACTCACACTCGTGTTTGCACACTTTTTCTAGGCTCTTTCTTTAATGTTTTCTCTTACCTTTTTCCACTCTTGTTCCTTTCTATAGTTCTTAAGCACAAACTTCCGATCCAATCAAGTTTCTTTACTAAAGTGAAATAGGAAACAATTCTAGGCTAGACTCAAGAGTCCAAGAACAAGAAAATTCTAAGACAAAACCTTGGAAATTTTAAGAGACAAGCAACAAAAGAAAAATTTTAGAAAAGCACAACTCAAATTGGAATTTAATGAGACAACTCAAGGATATATTGGCTATACCAAACTGCACAAGGCGGATATACCAAGCAAATTCAATTGTTAGAAGCCAAATTTCACCAAGTTTGCATGTCATACAACTTCATTCTATTTTTATTTCACTTTTTTCAGCCACCAATCAATAATTTTTTTTGGTTGTACCATATTGTGTTTCTTTTGCCTTTTCTTGTTTCTCTCACAAAATTTTTTGTAAGCTTTTGTTTTTCTTTTGTATAAGTTCAATAATTCTTAAAGAAACTTAATGAATCACTAAAAACATTATGTATAACAATTATAAAATTTGCTTCTAACAACTCAATTCAGTTTAGGCATAAAATTAGAATCAAAACAAGTGGTTATACAACACATAAAACACTACTAACACAAGTTGACAAGAATCAAGACTAGAAAATTAGAAAAATATCAAGAACAAATGAAGAACATGAAGACATGAATTCACACATAACTTGAAGAAAAACTCAAGGGTTATGGGGCGGAATACAACGCAAGGCCACACCACCAAGAATTTTCACGAAAAACACAAAAACACAAGGAATTGAAATGGATTTATAAATTTTCGGATGGTGTAGTTTTTTTACATTTGAAGTTCTAAAAACTAAACTTGAAGAAGAATTCCACAAGGATTAGGCTCTAGATACCACATGATGTATGTCTAAACCCATAAGACATTAATTTCCCATATCTACCTTGCAATGAAACTCACTCTTCAACAATCTTTCAAGAACTTGAAGCTTTCAGCACTTCTCATGGAACATGGCTGAAGAAAGCTCTGATGGATAGCAATGGAAGATGGAGAAAGGTTAGGGATGGAGATGGAAGACACCATGTAGAAGCTCTCCAATAAGTCTAGGAAGAATCGCCACAATAGCATTGAGAAGTTGTTGATAAGACCCAAGAGGTTCTTGCACAAGAACAAGAGAGAAACTCTCACACAAATTTCAGATTTGCATTAACATGAACAAAGTTGTTTACATTCAGTTTTGGGGCAGCTTTTAAAGCACGAAATTAACTAACTAAATGCACATGAAATGACAATTCAAATAAAGCTTGTAATGCAAACTAAGGCAGCCTAATGCAAGCTTAGTGAAGGTTGAGGTGCAAGCTTCCCTAAGTGACTCTTGGCTGACCCAAACCGTGCCTAAGGTGCAGTATTTTAAGCCTTAAGGTGCAGCCAACAAGCTTACAAAGGTGCTACACAATTTACACACAAGTGCAGCTACACCTCTTTACACAATTGCTTGCTTCTAACAAGTGCTAGAATTTATGGAATTAAATTGAACTTGAGACATTAAAATCCATCCCTTGTTATCCTTGAGTTAATGTGCTTCTTCATGCTTGTCCAAGTTAGCTTTGATGTGGTCTTGAAGGGCTTGAATTCTAGCTCTTGTCATGGGTCCTCTAAAGCTCACCAAAGAAAGTTCTTCAAGTTCTCCTTCTGAACCTTTAGCTTGCAATGGACCTCCATCAATAATGGTAACGATAATGGTGGCGATGGTGATGGAATAGTGATGGTGATGGTAGTAGCGGTGGAATGGTGGTGGTGGCGGTGACGACGGTGGTTGGGTGAAATAGTGGTAGTGGCAACGACAATAATGATGGAGACAGTGAAATGGTGGCGATAGTAGAAGCAAAATGGTGGTGGGAGTGACGATGTGGTAATGATAGTGGCGATGGTGGTTGTGGTGGAAATAGTAGTGGTGAAATGGTGGGGTGGAATAACAATGGCGACGAGGAAAACGTCGATGAATGAAACAATATGGCAACAACAACAATGGTGGGTGGTGGAGGCGACAATGATGGAGTGTGGTGGTGGTTGTGGCAGTGGCGGTGGTGGTGGTATGGTGATGGTCGTGAGAACGTGTTTTCTAAATTTAAAAACCAATTTCACAAAATCATTTTTCTTGGTTTTGATGATGAAATGCAAAATTATTTCAAAATTGAGTAAAAATAATTCTAGCTCCATTTTTTTTAACACGTCTTGTTTTGAAAATTGCATTTGAAAACCGAAAACTAGAAACTCATAACTAAACTGACAAAAATACTACAAAAATGGGGGTTTAATTTATATTTGGATAATTTTAAAGTTTCTTTGAAAACAAAAGGTTTCTAATAATAGTTAAGAATGATTGAGTTCAGAATAAGAATTTGTTATGAGCTCATAATGGAACTTCGAGTTGCTTAGAATGAAAATGCAATAGTTTTGGAAAAATAATTCTTTTGCAGTTTAAAGCTTTTGTTTCAAAGATAGTTGCTTAATAAAAACTTCTTGGTAAGGCAAAGTTTAGGTTTGTTGTTAAGATGGAATGATAATATATTTAATGATTTAATCAAAACCAATTTTCAGATTTGTGCGAAGTAAAGTAAAGAAAAAGAAAACCAAAAAGTGCGTAGAAGTTTTTATACTAGTTTACCCCAACCTTGGGCTACACCAACCCTTACCCATAAAGATGAGATTTCACTAACACAACCAATACACAACTGGACCAGCAAACCACTGAGTTTCAACAACCTGCCAGTTCCCTACTGGACTTCAATCCTAGCCTCAACTAGACCAGCTATACCACTGGATTTTTCTTCTTCTAGCCACTACTGGACTTTACAGAAAATGAGCTTGTGATTAACTACATAGATTATACATTTTCTCCTCACAATAGGGATTCCACTCAATAACTTAATCTCACACTTCTATCTAAGATTATTACAAGCTTTGAAAGCCCAATACAAAAGTGGGTCACTCTCACAAAGAGGGTTGAAGCTATAACACAAATTTCTCCCTCAGAGATCTAGCATCGTGTATTGCAGATTTGGAATGCTTCAACTTGTTCTCTGATAAGTGCCATGTTTTAGTTGTTTTTGTAATTTTACGTATTTTTGACAAACTAGTTCTGTTATTTTTGCTACTTTTGTTATTTCCATTATTTTCGTTAAACCCACGAGAATTTTATTAAATTTGTTGTACATAACTATTGAACTGTTTACTTTTTTTTGGAGAAACTGAGTAACTCAACTTGTTCTCTATAGCCTTCAAAAATGCCTCTTAATGCTCCCAAGAATACCAATGTAGTGGGATCCACACAACTGGCACACTTCTGGAGAAAGTAGGTTCATTTTCCAATTGTCATGATGTGATAGCAAACATAACCATTCTGAGGTTCAATTCTAAGAAACCTTCTAATGGGCATTCAGAAAAACTATCAGAATAGTCATTTTGATGTTTGCTGAGAATGAATCCATGCTTTGACAAATTCCTTTGATGAAGTTTAGATTGCATCTCATTTTGATGTAGTTCAACTTCATCACTCTTAACACTTCTTCACAGCTTCAAAGTCATTCTAAAGTTGATTACTTTAGAAAAACTTAGTAGACCTTTATGTCGCTAGTGAGTTAGTGTTTTGTCCAAGGTCAGATTGAGCAAATTTCTTTAGTCTTTCAATCTGATGCTTCACATTAGTGCTTCTCATGGACAACTTCATCATTCAACTATCTTGCATCTTTCTTATGCAGTTTGTTCTTCCTTTTTTATGTGCCTTTAGTGATTGTGGAAACATATGGATCATACTTTAATATATTGATATTGTTCAAGTGATGCATTATGAGTCTTTCTAGATCATTCTCATGTTCAAAAACTCAGAGTCAAGGTCTTCATCATTCTGACGTAGACTCTGCATAACTTAATTTTGAACCATGATGTTCTTCATGTAGCCTTTAATGAATCTTTTATGTAAGGCCTTGTAGTTCAATATCTTTCCAACAACCAAGTACTCAGAGGGAAGCAAACTTCATCATTTTGATGGGCTTCAAGAATTATTCTAAGTTCTCAACTCTGACAGAAGTTCTATGAACCTTTCTGAGCATCATCCGGAATACCTTAGAATGAAAGAACATTGTTGCTTCTCAAATTAATAAACACTTAAGAAAAATTGTTAGCCATCACATAAACCCATTATCCTTTCAATTTGCATTACTAATGGTTTTTCATAATTAAAATCAGGGATGCGAGTTTAATAGCAACCACCATGAATAAGGCCTTAGTTAATGTTCAAATATTTTTCCTGCACGTGAAATCATCTTAAGGATGATTAGCTTATAGAACATTCTTAGATTTGAATTTTCTCTTTTAATGTATGCTGTGAAATAACTCTAACATTTGAAATTAAAATGTACAAAGGCAGAGACAAAGAGAATGTTATCACCGACAGAATCATTTATACAAGTAGTGGGCAGAGAGCTGCAAAAATTTGTCCCTTCTATCTCTTCTCAACAAGCTGCCACATAGCAAAAATGATAGGCTATTGATAAAGAAATTATTTGAGCAAGGTGAAGATTCCACAATGGATAGTTTTCACTAAAGCCTATAAAAGCAATCTCATGAAGCAACACAAAACAAGAGAATTGATTGAAATTACACTAGTGCTATATCTTTATCAAAAGTGTTGGATGCTCAAAACCAGAACTTAGAAGGTCTCATTCTTTGCTTAATTATATATCCTTTCTTTAAGATATTTGAATATTGTATTCATTCAAACAATTTTTTTGGAAAACCAAGAGTGGTTGAATGATAAAAGAATACTTGGGAGTTCTTAATCTCAGGGGGAGATTAATTGTGTGCTAGAAAGTTCCTAGAGAATACTTCTTGTAGCCAGAAGTGACAACTCAGAATATTTGTTTTGTAATCATCTTGATTAAGTGGAACCTTTACAATTTTTAAAGGAGAACTGAACATAGCTCAGTTTGATTGAGCCAGTATATATCAAGTGTTTTTACTTAAGCGCTTGTCTTTAAACTACTGCACACTTGGAAACACAAGTCTTTTATTGAAATGTTGTATTTACTGTTAGATACAAGGGGGGCTTGAAGAGGATCAAGACGAGGAGGCTCCTTGACTTAGACAAGTTTTAGCTTTTTACATGTCATTCAATTGAAGACATATGTAATTTGTTAGTTGTTCAAGATTTTCTTCCTATAATCCCTTGCATTGCATAAACATCATTCATTGGCATGCATTCTGATGTGTTGCAAACACATCTTAATAATAGCTTAGTTTTAGGTCATATTTGTATTGAATAGTTAGAAAATAGCCCTAGAAATTAGGCATAGTTAATATTTTGTGTTACATAAGGCACTTTAATACCAATTGATCATTTGCAGGCCAAAAAGAGGGGATTTAAGAACAAATAAAGAAGGAAACAATATCTGCCACCTCAC
>PYAF01000197.1:15135-35265 GCA_007407185.1 Glycine tomentella | reverse complement strand
GGTTATGGATTCATGCCTAATTTCGAATATTAATCACAAAATAATTGGATGATATTTCAATTAGGGTTGTGGTTTCAATTAAATTAGGGGTTAATTCGATTGAACAACTTCTAATGAGATTGAATGAATGTTCATGATAGGATAAATTTCTGAGAATGATGATGATTCGAATTGCTTGGTTTGGTGAATTGGATTGATGTTTTAAATTCTGTTTTACATCACTTCTTTTGAATTCTGTTAGTTTCTGTGCTGTTATTTAATTTTAGTTTACGTTTTTGCAAGTTTTCCTTACGCACACAAACTGTTTGATAAAATCCCCCTTACTGTTACCATTGAATTGAAGCTAGAACCATATTGATCGTGTCTCTGAGTCGACCTAGGTTATCTCTGTGCTACAGAATTAGCTTAGTAAAATTGTTTTGGTGCGTGTCGACAACGTGTTTATCAATGGGCTTCTTTCAAATCGTATGAAGTTTGTCACTTGAAATCACAATTGAGACATTCATTCTAAGCTTGTTCTGAACTCATCAGAACACTTGTTATGTTATGCTCTTTGTATATGTATCATTTGCATATATGTTGGCTTGCATAGCTTTCCTGCACATGATGTTCTACTTGGATAGAGTTCTTTGATGTAAAGCCACTGAATGTTCACACTTTAATGAGATGGCATGACAAACTTGTATTCCAAATATTCTGCTGTGAGCTTGCAATAACATGTTATGCTTTCTACTGTTTTTGATTTCTTTGGTCCTTTGAATAGCCAAGATGGCTTTTGATGTCTTCATGAGAGTTGTAGACATTTCTATCCTTGACATACAACAACTAGTGTAAGTTGAACCACTACAACATAAGTAATCTTTAAAGCATTGCAATTGCATTATATTGTGGGGACAAAATAACATCTCTATCTTTATCATCAATTTCACCCAAGATCCAAACCATATTAGCTCACAACTTCTTCATAAACGATGTATATCTTTCTCATATATTTCCACAAAAAACTAAGATCATCCAAAATGCACTTTTGTAGCTTGAGCAATCTTCAAATTACTGCGCATACATCAAGTTGTCAAGGCATATGAGCATCTACAACTTCAGGCTCAATTTTGTCCATGATCCAGGTTGTTCCATACCACAACTTGTTCATGAAAGTTGAAGATATTTCTTCATGCTTTCCATAGCTGCTAAGAACATCTCAATTGCATTTCTAAACTCCAAATATGATGTCTAGAATGAACTCATCCTGCTAAAGAAATTTCATTTTGAGCGTGTTGCAACAATTTTGTTCTTGTGTTGCAACAATTTTGTTCTTCATGAATGCTCATAATAGTTCTATCGAGAACAAAGTTCTTCTTGTCCTTTAGTTGTTGATTCTTTCTCATGGCTAGAAGTTTTCTCATTATCCAATGAGTAGGTTGCTTCATTGTAGTACATAGTCAAATATATTTTGAGTCTTTTTATGAGCTTTCAACCCTATCATCCTTTCTGAGTGACTCGTGACAGTCCCGAGTTTACTTTAATTGTTGTTCTCTATAGAACTTGTCTTTTTTTTAATGCAGTTAAGTAAACTCATCAGTAGGCATAAACTCAAAAGGCTTATGATTTGTGTTGTGAAGGTTAGTCATAATTAAAACACAAAGGGTTTTGGACTCAACACACCATGAATCACAACTTTGAATGATTGGATTAATCTCATATGCATGCTATTACATTAGACCTCACCTCCATATCTTGTCTCAATCGCTTTTTGTTTTAATGTCTATATTGTTTTCATTGCCGGTGACACCTGATCGTCCCCATAGACACCTTTGTCGTCCTCCTCAATACCTCCACCATCTTTCTTAACACCACCACTGCCACTAATAATCCCCAACCGCCACCACATAATCCTCCTTCTGTAGTCGCCACAACAAGCCCTAAACTCCCTTGCGTTGTAACCTTCTTTGTCACTATTCTCCACTGCAAATTACCACTATCAAAGCTCTTTCACATCTTCTCCAAATCAATTCAACATATGACAACCTTTCAGCCTCGCCTCAACAGTGATTAAACCTCTACATCCAATAACCCAACATGAATCGCAAATTGCCATGAATGAACCTGCGTCACAAATCTCTCATCACATTGCAAGATCTGAACTATCTTTTCTCTTTATTGTACTAGAATCTAAACAACAAATTCACAAACATCATATCGCTTCTTATAAATGACTCTATGTCGTTAATTTATAACACTTTTATATGCTAGAATATGAACTAAATTAAAACATAGTTTTTTGTTTCATTTTTACCATTAAAATTTTAATAAAATTCTTCCTTCCCATTCTCTTAATAAAATTCCTCCTTTCTCGCATCATTTGCTATTTTTTTGTTAAATTTTCATATTTTACTACTATTATTATTACACTATTTATTTTAATTTTTGAGTAAAAAATATTTTTTAAATAAAATAATATGGTTTAGAATTAATTAGATTTTTTCAAACTTTACCAAAAACAAATATTTTTCTATGGAACAAAAATAGAATTTGTATGAAAAATAAACTTATCTTGTAAATTTTTTTTTTTTATCAACTTGTTTAATGACTAAATTTATCAAGTATTATAATTGAATAAGTTGGTTAAATAGTTTTCAACTTTCAATTAATAAGTGTTGGGAGGGGATACCCACTTTGAGTGCGCTTATGGTCCCCGACAAAGATTTGTCATTGCTTCCAACAAGGACTACTTCGTATCGATACTATGGTCGGCAAAAAAAAAATCAATTAATAACTTTTAGCTGGAAACGAATGGCTTCTATGGTGCACCACCTTTGTAAGTGGTCCACCATTCATTACATCTGTTAATGGTTGGATTAATCTCATGTGTATGCTATGACGGTAGACCTTCACCACCTTATCATGTCTCCATCACCTTTTTGTTTTATTGTTTATACCTTTTTCATTGCCAACAACACTTTCAACACCGGTGAACCCCTCATCATCGTTGCAAACACCTTTGTTGTCCTCCTTGACACCTCTATCATCTTTCTTAACACCATTTTTGCCTTTGAGAATCCCTAACCGCTGCCACATCATCCTTATTTTTCGCCACTGCAATAAGCCTCAAACTCCTTTGCTCCGTAACCTTCTTTGTCACTATGCATCGCTGCAAACTACATTTCAGCCTTTTCACATCTTCTCCAAATTGATTCAACATACGACAACCTTTCAGCCTCGGCCCAATAGTGAATGAACCCATGCATCCAATAGCCTAACGTGAATCCCAGGTTGCCATGAATAGATCCACGTCATAGATCTCTCATCACATTTCAAGATGAGAACTGATGTTTCTCTTTACTGTTCCAAAATTTGAAGTGCCCAGATAAACCAAGTTCTGTTAGGAGCAAGGATTTTCTTATCGAAGTCCTTGCATAAAAAGATAGTCTAATGTATTAATTCCAAGTTAAGATTTTAAGATACTGCTTCAGAAGCTACCTTTAAAATCATAGATTATATTTCCAATAGATTTTGGTTTTCACTTTTTTGATACAAATGTTGCTTCAAAACTTTAAAATTGTTTTGTAAACACCTTCAGATTGAATATTAGATTTATGCTTTTGTGAAATAGGTTTTTCAAAATTAAAGACAAGTACTCAATAGTTAAAATAGATTAAAATCATTAAAAAAGGATACAACACATAAAGGAATTTATATTGGTTTACCTAAACATGGGCTACGTTTAGTACCTTCACATGTAGGCTTTCTTCACAAAAGATCATATCATATGCATATTGTAGAAGATTCGCTTCCACATCACCTTTGTCAGTGTAACTAGAGAAAATACTTTTATTGCAAGCTTCTCTCATGATACCACTCAAACCTTCGGCCATAATTTTAAAAAGAAATAGAACTAACAGATTCATTTTAATCAAATCCTTCTAAATGTCAAACTCATCTATAAGACTCCCCTTCATCAACATTGAATTTTTACTCAAGTTTAAGCACTTGTCCACCTCACCCATATATCTGATTTTTACTCTACATTAAGCACTTGAACACCTTGTACTATTTATTATTTCATGATTAATAACAGAAAACTTTATCTTTATCATATTTATGTCTCACCTATATTTATAGCAATATGCGTTTAAAGATAAAGGCCCTAGGAATAGAAAAAGTGTACACTCGAGGATCTATGATAGGGATCATTATCATGAGGATTCAAGGACACTACATGTCTATTACCTAAAGCTTGTTCCTAGTCTTGAATCATCAAGAAAGGGCATTGTTGATCTCAATAAGACTAGTACAATATCTTTTACTTGTATAGAGATACAAGGTAAGGACCTCATGGAATGCAAGCATGGTGATGCCTTAGCTGATGTCGCGAGTGGATCTGTTGGGGAACAGATGGCACTGAACTGACCCACCGAGAGACTCCACAAGAATTCTTTAAAATATCATTGGATTTGTAAAGTCTCTCATCGTTTGGTAGTGCGGATCGTCCTAGACTTGAGGATGTCATCGAATATTATGTCCTAGGGTTATACTTTGGCTGTACAACTCTATCCGCCTGAAAATAGGGAGAACAATGTACTCTTGGGTATAACTTGAATACATGAGTATAGATGGACATGCTGAAAGGACTCACAATCCTTTACAAGGAATTAGTCGTTCACAAGAACGGTAGAGCTTGGATGACTTCTAGTTGACTCGGGAATCTATGCATAGTAAGACATCGTGAGGAGTTATGATCTGTATTAGAGTCAATAGAAAAAGATTTCAAGTTCCTATGAAAAGCTATATTTAGTCAATAAAGATAGATGATATTTTATCCTTGCTCTCGACTAAATGTGAATGATGATGTGAAGGATGATGGAGACACGATATCCAAATAAGAAAGGTAGATCACTAGATGAACTCAATTAGTTCTGGGGCGCAGAGCATTGCTAGTGTCTTATATGGTCATTAAATGAATTGGACCCGTTAAAAGATTTTAATTGGTCCAAGTTTATTTATGTCAGTGACTAATTGAGCCTAATGGATCACACACAAAGGTTATTCTTTGTTGCAAGTTATAACGAGTTTGGGCCAATAATTAGTTATTGGGCTTTATCAAGACTGAGTTTAATTGGGTTAGAGTTGGACTTCAAGCCCACTTGAATCATGCGCCCTATTTGGGGCATTAGTGGTAAAATTGGTTTCTCCACTAATAGGCCCAAATGTGTTGACCATGAATCCTAGTAAGTCAAGGAGTTGAGTTAACCAAAAATAAATATTGGGCAAATTTAAAATTTGAATTTGAAAATTGAAATTTGAAATATTGAATTTTAAATTCGAATTCAAATTCAAATCACAAACTGGGATAACATTGAATTTATATTTAAGTTTAAATTTGAAATTTGAAATTTGAATTTGAATTTGAATTTGAATTTTAAATTCTATGAGGTTAGGTTGTTGAAGATAATTTAAATTATCCAAATGAATTATCCAATAAAGATTGGATGAAGATTCTCTCAACAACATTTGGTGGTGAGGATAATTCATATTATCTAAATGAATTATCCAATAAAGATTGAATGAAGATTCTCCCAACGACATTGTCATTTGAATTCTGAATTCAAATGAATTATTGATGCAACAAACTTTGGAGGGAGGAGAGGGAGAGAGGGTAGCGGTTTTTGGAGAGAATCTTGCTAGATTATTTTTCAAAAATTTTCCCGACAACTTGGGCTGATTTGGAGTGAGAGGATCATGCAATGCAACAACCTCATCTCACATTAAATAGGCGCCCATGTTGGAAGGATTGATGAGTAGAAAATTTTTCCCCCTCCTCTCTTGGTTCTGAATCAAGTTCTAGCTTTTCCTCTCCCTCATCTTCTCTCCTCTTTTGCTACACCTTCACCTGACCTCAAGGCACCATTATAGTCTTGAGAAAAGAAACCAAATACTTGAAAGCCTCACACCTTGCATGCGTCTAGCAAGCCATCAAGGAGAAGGAGGAATCAAAGAGAAGAAGTTCTTACTTGCAAGAAGGAGATAACCATATGGATCACCATTGGAGGGCATCATCTTCTTTGAGCCTTCAAGTGATAAAGGTATTTCTAAAATCCCAACGTTTTTCAATGAGTAATTCCTAAGCACGCATACATGAGGTGCATAGATGATCTAAGTCTTCACATCGAATTTTTTTTTTGTTTTTACCCTCATGTGAGCACATCGTGGTTGGACCAAGGTACTGCGTTTTTTGAACTTTCACGTGGTATTAGAGTCGGGCTCGTTGATGCAAATGAGTGGGGTTTTATTAGCAATTGAATTTTCAAAAACCGTTTTGAAATCTTCATCCTTTTCTTGAACAAGATTCTTTAAATTTCCTTTTATTCTTTATGAAATGATTATTTTCTTGTGATTATGTTCAAAGTAAGACACCACTTTGGAGACAAAAGTGGCAGCCAAGAGGAGTCTTGGGGCTATGGATTTTTTTTTATCAAGTCTATTTAGACTAAAAGTGCCAAAGCCATGGTGGTTAAGAACACCTACCATAGCCACCGCCTAGATATATCTAAGGCAGCCCCATCACATTTTAAATTTTGAATCTTGATCATGTTTTTGGGTTGATTATCAAATGTTGATATTTTGATGAAGATGAATTTGATGGTGGCTTAGAATTTGCAAATTATTCGTTTGTTTCCTAACTGTCCTTGTAGGTACATGAACATATGGATGGTCATGGTGCTTTGCATGTATGTTTAAATTTCAATTTTAAATTTTAGATTTAATTTTGGTTAAATGGGAATGTATTTGTCCCAACTTATTTTTGTTTAAAAGGGATTGTATTTGTCCCAATTTAAATTTTACATTTTTATTTTAAATATTTTGGATGTAAAATTTAAATCGATAAAGTTCAAGCTTTTTGGACCGTGGAGAGACCAAGGAGGAGGCTTGGCCATGTTGATAGTCCCGAGTGAGTTCGATGAAGTTTTTTATTCAAGGCTTGAAGACGCTTTGGATCGAAAAACGGAAGGCACCATGATCATCCACCATGTGTTTGAATTTTGAAAATGCATTATTTATATTTTGATTTTAAAATTTTGAATTTCAAATTTTGAATTAGGAATTTCAAATTTTCAATTTTAAAATCGCGACTAGTATGCATGATTATTAGACAAGGTCACTCTACAACTAGTTTGCATGATAAGACAAGCCGATTAAAATGAACTATGTGATAGTTAGTTTGTATGTCTAATTATGAATGCAAGATAAAATAAAAATTAAAGATGAGACCGAAAATGAACCCTCAAATGAAATTATCTAGAATGTTTTGATTGCCTCCCATCGCCCATGGCACTCAAATCCCTTCTACATAGTAGTACTCTCTAGCTTAGCTAAGACCTATCATTTCGTTGGGTGATGGTGTTATTCGAAGTGTATGACACTTAGGATGATGGTGTGTGCTAGAATAGGTGTATAGGCTGCAGGCTCAGCTGGATCTATGCATCTAGGGCAATGTGGCCAGGTTGTTACATAGTGATGTGACACTAAGTGACAAAGAGTTGTCAACCTGATGATCTAAGAGAAGATATAGAGATGTTGTTGATAAGATCAACCCACTAGATAATTTAGTTTTGTAGGCACAACTAAAGACTAATGAACCTAGCCGTTCTCTTAGCCCACTACAGATATCCTTATGAAGGATAACCCTAAATCAATCATCGAGGGTCATTGATTTTAGAGAAAATAATGGGAGGCCATATACGTTTAAAAGTCTCTGTATTTGGTTATTAAATACCGTGAAATACTTATATATGTTTATTTTTATTCTCAGCAATTGAGTTATTGCCGGAAATTTTAATAAAATGTTCAATTCTGGATACTAACAAGTTAACTGGTCTAAACTTCACGAATTGGTATCGGAATGTAAAAATAGTTTTACGTTATGAAAAGATAGCATATGTTCTGGATTCTCGTATTCCTGTTGCCCCTGCTCAAGGGCAAGATGGGTATGCCGAGTATGATCGGGAAGCCCATAGACAGCACCTAGCGGACAATGAGCAGGCAGTATGCATATTACTTGCATCTATGTCATCTGCGTCAAGATAGGAGAAGTTGCCATAGGTGTTGAAGCTTCCTTGGAATTCTCCATTTCAAACTTCATGATCATTTCTTGACAGTACTTGGATTGACTAAGGAAAGTACCATTCTTCATTTGTTTAACTTGCAATCCTAGAAAGAATGTGAGTTCCCCCATCATTGACATCTCAAATTCACTCTGCATTGATACTGAAAATTCTTTGCACATAGATCGATTAGTAAAACCAAAAATAATGTCATCTACTTAGATTTGAACCAGCAATAAATCATTTCCTCTTTTCTTGATAAACAAGGTTTTATCAACTTAACCTCTAATGAAAGATTGTTCAAGCAGAAATTTACTTAACCTTTCATACCAAGATCTTGGTGCTTGTTTCAAACCATACAAAGCTTTTCTTAGCTTGAAAACATGGTTAGGATGTTTGTGATCAACAAATCCAGGGGGCTGGTCAACATATATTTCTTCTTCAATGTAACCATTTAAAAATGCACTCTTAACATCCATTTGAAACAGTTTGAAATTCATCAAACATGCATATGCAAGAAACAATCTAATGGCTTCTAATCTTGCTACTGGAGCATAAGTCTCATCATAATCAATGCCTTCCTCTTGGTTGTATCCTTAGCAACCAATCTAGCTTTGTTTCTTATTATGATGCCACTTTCATCCAGCTTGTTTATGAAAACCCATTTAGTGCCAATAGGTACATGAGTAGATGGTCTAGGAACTAGTTCCCAAACTTGATTTCTTTTAAATTGATTTAACTCATCATGCATAACCATTAACCAATGTTCATCTAGCAAAGCTTGATCAATATTGTTAGGTTCAATCTCTGAGACAAAAGCCATGGTACAACAAAGATTTCTTAAAGAGGATCTAGTAAAAACTCCCTTTGATACTTCCCCTATTATGTTGTCAAGAGAGAGATCTCTAATTGTCCTCCATTCTTTGTGCTTTTGTAAAGGTGTAGAATGTTCCAGTTCATCATTTGGTTTAGACTTTTCTTTATTATTCAGATCATTAAGTTGCAAAAATTCTTCATTTTGTCATGCATCATCATCACACTCCAAATTCTCTTTGGAAGGGTAAGTCTCATCACATACAACATGAACAAATTCCTCAACACACAATGTTTTTTTTATTAAAGATCCTATAGGCTTTACTTTCTAAGGAATAGCCAAGAAAAATTGCTTCATCGGCTTTAGAATCAAATTTGACAAGGGACTCTTTTCCATTGTTTAATACAAAACACTCGCAGCCAAATGCTCTCAAATGAGATATGTTTGGTTTCCTACCATTGTATAGTTCATAAGGGGTTTTCTTCAAGATAGGCCTTATGAGAATCCTATTCAAAGTAAAACAAACCGTACTTACAACATCTGTCCAAAAGTGTTTAGGTAATTTAGTTTCATTTAGAAGTGTTCTTGCACCTTCCTTAAGTGATCTATTTTTCCTCTCCACAATACCATTTTGTTAAGGTGTTCTTGGAGCTGAAAAATTATGGTTAATTCCAAACTCTTCGCAAAACTTTTCAAAATATTCATTTTGGAATTCTCCTCCATGATCACTTCTAATTGAAACTATATTACTTGCTTTTTCATTTTGAATAAACTTGGTCAATTTTCTAAAAGCTGAGAAAGCATCACGGATCTTAAAAATAAAGTCCATGTATATCTTGAGTAATCATCTACAATAACAAGCCCATAGAAATTGCCTCCCAAGCTCCTCTAGAAGGACCAAACAAATCCATGTGAAACAACTCAAGAGGTCTAGATGTTGAAACAACATTCTTACTTTGAAAAGAGTTTTTAGTTTGTTTACCTCTTTGACATGCTTCACGTATCTTATCCTTTTCAAACTTAAGCTTAGGCAATCCTACTACTAAGTCCTTTCTAATAACCTTGTTCAAATTATGCATGTTTATATGACTAGCTCTTCTATGCCATAACCAAGTATCATCAATCTTACTTATTAGACAACTAGTATGATGTAAGAATGCATGTTCAATGGATAGAACATAAATGTTACCCTTCCTTTTACCAATATGGATAACTTCATCACTTTGATTGTCACATATCAAGCAGCAATTGTTGTTGAAGGAAACTTTAAACCCTTTGTCACATAGTTGGCTTATGGTTAGGAGATTATGTTTCAAGCCATCAACATACAAGACATTTCTGATTATTGTCTTAAAGCTATCTCCAATTTTTCCTTCTCCAATAATCTTGCCTTTGTTATTATCTCCATAAGTGACATAACCACCATCTTTTAATATGACATCAATTAGCATGGATATGTCACCAATCATGTGCCTAGAGCATCCACTATCAAGATACCACAATGATGATCTTGCTCTTAGACACACCTGCAGAATTCAAATCAAGTAGCAAAGAAAGGTACCCAATTAAGGTTGGGTCCATAGGGGTTAGCTACCTTTTTCTTCTTTTGCACCCACATACACTCTCCATTAGGCACATAATACTTTCTAGCATAGCATTTGAAAGATGTATGTTCTTTTATCATACAATAGTTACAAATTATAGGTTTTGATGAATTTCTAAAGAAGGTGTTATGATTGATTTTTGAATTGCTGAAGTTTCTTTGATTCTTCTGTCTTGGTGGTACAAAATTGGTTTTGCCAAAGAACTTTGAACCCTTTTTGTATCCCAAGCCAAAAGTATCTCCAACATATTTCTGCACACTTATCATTTCTGCTAAGTTGCATTTACCTTTAAAAAGCTTTCTTAAAAGATCAATCAAATCACTGTTTTTAGAAAGTAGCAACATATATTTTTCTCCTTGAATTCTTTTGTATTCATCAAACTCCTTTTGTAACATATTGTATTTATCAAGCTTAGAAGAAGCAGATGTACATGTGCACCCATTGGCTTTGTAACTTGAAAGAAGTTTTTCATTTTCTTCTTTCAATTTACAAGATTCATTTTGCAATTGTGCAATTTTGGTGATGTGCCACCTAAAATCTCCTTTTAGCTTGTTATTAGCTTTAGCTAACTTTTGAGCTTCACTATGCATTTCATTAAAGGCATCAACTATATTATCATACTCAGAATTTACCTCAGATTCAGCACTTGAGTAGTTTGCATCATCACTTATTATGGATGTGAGACAAATATTAGCTTCCTCCTCATCTTCACTAGCTGATCCAAAAGTAGTTGATTCATTTTCTTCCCAAGCAATGTATGCCTTCTTTATCTTTCCTTCCCTTTTTATTTTCCTCTTTCCTTGCTGCTTCTTTAAAAATATTGGACATTCATATTTGATATGTCCAGGCTTTCCACACTCAAAGCAAGTAAAGTTGGTAGAGGTGTTGTTGTTGTTGTTGTTGTCACTCTTTTTGTTGAACTTTTTGAACTTCTTGTTCTTGTTCCTTCTCATGAATTTACTGAACTTTTTGAAAATATGATTCATGTTTTCATCTTCATCTTTTTCACTTGAATCTTCTTCTTTTCAACCTTAGATGATGCAGCCTTCAAAGCAATGCTTTTTTGTTTATTTTCGGCATCTTCAGTAATGGTTAGTTGAGACATTTCTGAAAATGATTGGAATACTTCAATACAACCAAGGGAGGGTGAATTGGTTGAACCTTGGTAATTAAAAATTTACAAATCAGAGTTTCCACAGGATCTTTATCACTTTAAAAATTGTTTTGAAACCAAGAATCTTCTATTCAATCAAATTCCTCTTGTCAAGAAAATTAATAGACAACTGAAATCTTTCTGTGCAAATAATTTGATTCACAAACCAAAGCAATAAAGAGATGAAGAGATTAGAATAAAGATCAACCACAATTTTTATACTGGTTCACTTCAAACACTATGAAGCTACATCCAGTTCTTCCACTCAACACTAGAATGGAGTTCCACTATTGCAAATTAATGTTCTTACAAAATATTATAAGTCTCTCTTTATCAACCCTAGATAAAGTTCAGAAATCTAAAACACTATTAGATTCTTGGAGACTAACCCCACTGAGAACACTACTCAGCAACCCCTATAGAAACACTATTTGTAGTCATCATGAAGAAACCCATTTACAATAAGCCAATCTTTTCAGAAATCAAAAAACAGATTTACAACCACAAAGAATAAGGAACGAATTCACTGATAATCCAATGAACACAATGCATATGAATGATTCACCAGGTTGAAAGAAAGAATGATAGATTCAAAGCATTCATTTCCTTACTCTTTGAAACTCAATGTGCTTCACTTTTCAAATCAACAACCCATATGAATGTTTGTGAAGCCTAGATGTTTTTAAGCTCAGAAAACTCACTAAAGAAAGCTTATGAATGTTTGTGATTGCCCAGAATACGAAATACTCAAATCTAAAAATCACATGGCAATGGGTCTTATTTATAACAGCTTTCTAACTAAAAATAATTGATTAAACACGCTCCTGTAATCGATTATTTCTCATTTGTAATCGATTAAATCAAGAATGTAATCGATTAAAGTGCTCCTGATATGTTCTGGGTTTGAGTTATGAACATTGTAATCGATTATTCCGTTACATAATCAATTAAACCAGACACTCATGTTTTTCCAAATGCACTGAGTAATCGATTACGGAATTTGGTAATCGATTAAGACAGACAGACCAATATTTTCAAATGTACTATGTAATCGATTAAAACGATGTGTAATCGATTAAATTAGCAGAACATATTAGCCATAGGCATGATATGTAATCAATTACGAACTTCTGTAATCGATTAAGACAGACAGTATGATTTTTCAATTTTAGCCTAGGTAATCGATTACATTGTTCTTGATTTGTTTTCGAGAAGGCACGAAGAACAAAATAATCGATGCCAACATATCTGTAATCGATTAAAGCAGGAAAACTTCATTTTTCCAAAAAAAACTTGATTTTAATTTGCCTTATTTGATAGATGATTTTGAATTGGCCCTCATTCTAACAATCCTAAATGAATGATTATGCATGATAAGCACATTGGATTATCAGATAACACATCTTCCCTTTTTACATTAATCAATTGATCTTCAAGCTTCCAAGGCACTTTGCTATGAGGCATGTTGAAAGCACAAAACTTCAAAGCTTGATTCCTTGTCCATCCTTTCATACTTCCTCTTGAATCAACAATTTCAAGTTCATATTCAAGTAGCTTACCAAATAGTGCAGCCATGGACATTTTTGATAAATCTTTGGATTCCTTGATAGTTGTGACTTTTGGTTGCCAAGGTCTTGTTAGAAATTTCAATATTTTGATATTTAATTCTTCCGAATCAAATGTCTTTCCAAGGCCTGCAAAAAGATTGACAATATGTGTGAATCTTGTTTGCAGCTGAGAAATGTTTTCAGCATTGCTCATCTTGAACATCTCATATTCATGAATCGAGTCATGCTTCCTTGATCTCCTTACTTCCTCAGTTCCTTCATGAGTTACCTCCAACATCTCCCACATTTCTTTTGCACTTCTGCATCTCACAGTTCTAAAAAATTCATCAAAAGACGAAGCAGATGTTATCATGTTTTTAGCTTTAAAATCAAATTGGGCAACTCTTTTTTCTGCATCTGACATCTCATCCCATTCTTTGGGGATCAATTTGTTATCAACCATTTTCATAGGAACTAAAGGACCTTTCTCAATGGCATTCCAAGCTCCATGGTCATTGGATTGAATAAAGATTTGCATTCTGCTTTTCCAAAAACTAAAATGCTCACCCTCAAACATCGGTGGACGATTGAGAGAAGCTCCCTCTCTAAAATTTATTTGATTTGTGTTCATTTTCTTTGAAAAGAAAGTGATCTTGAATAACTTTCAAGAACCAACTCTTGATACCAATTGAAAATACAATGAACGCTAATCAAACAAACCAAGAGGGGGGTGAATTGGTTTAGATCAAGATTTTCAATTTTTATTCAAAACAATTTTTGGAATTTAATATATGGATCGTATCACTTAAAACTTTGTAAGTACAAAATCTTTCTTTCAACCAATATCACCCTTGGAATTCAGACAATACCTAAAAACAAATTTTGTTGATAATTTCTTGATCAACCAAATTCAAACAATGAGAGAAGAACAAAGTTAGAATAAAGAACACACAAATTTATACTAGTTCACCTCTCAACCTTGGAGGCTACATCCAGTTGCTTCCAACCCACACTAGGTTAGAGTTATTACTATATCAAAGAATCTTTTATAAGTAGTTTACAAGTGATCGATTAAATTGCCCTGTGTAATCGATTAATTTAACCAAATAATCGATTAAACTGTTCATCATCTTTTGGGAAATGTTTCATGAACAAAATAATCGATTAGTCCGTATGGTAATCGATGAAAGCAGCAACCCATGAAAGTTTAAAACACTTATGTAATCGATTGCGACTCATGGTAATCGATTAACACAGAACAACATGATTTCTAGAAATAGACTATGTAATCGATTGCAAGAAATGGTAATCGATTAAGTCAGCAAAGCATGATTTTCTTTTAACACTATGTAATCGATTACTAGAAATGGTAATTGATTAAATTGTTCTTCAAAGCTTTTCCAGATTTAAATATAAAGCAAATAATTGATTAAACCGTAGTGGAATCAATTAAAACACTAAGATATGCATTTTTCCAAAACATTTCCTATTTAGTTCTTTTTAAAAGATTGCTTTTATACTTTGATGAAAATATTTAAGCATTTAAATGATCAAATGCATGCAATGCAAGGATCAACAGATTGGCCTCTTTACACTTCCTTTTGAGTTGCAATCTTCAAGGCATGTGAAAAGCTCAAAACATTCTTCCAAGTCCTAAGCTTCAATCTTCTTGATGTTTCCCCTATATCCAACATAGATAAAATGCTAAAGAGGTTTAGCATGGATGGGTTGAAAAGGGTTTTCTTCCTGTCAGTCATGGCATTCATCTCTCTAAAGTTGTGTCCTAAAACACCACCCGAAAGGGAATGCATGGAGAGGATTCCATATGCATCAGCAATTGGATCCATTATGTATGCCATGCTATGTACAAGAATTCCAACTAAATATTTTGAAAAAACTTCTGAATGTCTTAGTACTGCTAGTGGTTTTAAGCTTTGGGTTAATTACAAACTTTCAAATGCAATAATTGAAAAGGAAGATTTGAAAATTAATTTTTTTTTTCTTTTAGTCAAAAATCTTAAAAATGCGGTTATTCTTGGAACAACGTTTATTAAATCCATTTTTCCAATCACAATTTCTGATAATGTATTTCTACAACTTATTTGGATAAATCCATCACTTTCAAATTTCTCATAACTCATATAGTAAGAAATTTGAATCCAATATTTTATAAGAAAAATAAAATTAATTATCTTAAGGAAGAAATTTCTTATAAAAGAATTGATGATTTGCTTGATCAACCTGCTGTTAAAAAAAAATCAATTTTTTGGTAAATCAAATCCAAAATTCCATCTGTGTTGATCTTCCAAATGTTTTTTGGCAAAGAAAGCAACACATCATTGATCTTCCTTATGAAAAGTATTTTAATGATCGTCAAATCCCTATTAAGGCTTGACTTATCCAGATGAGCCAAGAACTCCTTATTCATTGCCAGATGGAAATTCAGGATGTTCTCCATAAGGGATTAATCAGGAAGAATAAGAGCCCTTGGTCTTGTTCTGCTTTTTATGTTAATAAACAAGCTAAAATTGAGCGTGGTACTCCTCGTTTGGTTATCAATTACAATCCCCTTAATCAAGCCCTTCAATGGATTTATTACCCGATTCCAAATAAGAAGGATCTTCTTAATCGTCTTTTTTCTGCTAAAATCTTTTCTAAATTTGACATAAAATCTGGATTTTGGCAAATTCAAATTAAGGATAGTGGTTGCTACAAAACAACCTTCATTGTCCCTTTTGGACAATATGAATAGAGAGTCATGCCTTTTGGATTAAAAAATGCTCCTTCAGAATTTCAAAAAATTATGAATGACATTTTTAATCCTTACTCATCTTTCATCATTGTCTATATTGATGATGTTCTTGTGTTTTTCCAATCCATAGATCAACATTTTAAACACATTAACATCTTTATCCATGTAATAAAAAAAATGGTCTTGCTTTATCTAAAACCAAGATTAATCTTTTTCAAACTAAAATTCGTTTTCTTTGTCATAATATTTACCAAGGAACCATTACTCCTATTAATCGTGCAATTGAATTTGCAAACAAATTTCTTGATCAAATCATAGAGAAAACTCAACTTCAACGTTTTCTTGGTTGTCTAAATTATGTTGCTGATTTCTTTCTGCAGTTGAGTAATCTTACCAAATCTCTTTATGATCGTCTCAAGAAGACACCTCCTCCGTGGACTAATGTTCACTCTAATCTTATCAAGCAGATCAAATCAAAAGTTAAAGACCTTCCATGTCTTTATCTTTCCAATCCTTTATCCAAGAAGATTGTAGAAATTGTTGCCTCTGACATTGGTTATGGTGGCATTCTTAAATAGTCTGTTAATGGCAAATAACAAATAATTGCATTTACTTCAAAACATTGGAATCTTGCTTAGCAGAATTATTCTACTGTTAAAAAAGAAGTTTTAGCAATTGTTTTATGCATATCTAAATTTCAATCTGATTCACTAAATCAAAGGTTTTTGATTCGTGTTGATTGCAAATCTTCAAAAGAGAATTTACAAAAGGATGTTAAAAACCTTGCATCAAAACAAATTTTTGCCACATGGCAAGGAATTGTAAGTATCTTTGACTTTGATATAGAATTCCTCATAGGTACCTTAAACTCTCTTCCTGATTACCTTACTCGTGAATATTTATAGGGAGGCAATCATTGAGTGTTCAGTGCCTAAATCAGCCAAATCTTCTTTCTCCTCTTGAGGAAGGGGAAGACGAAGCAGTAGCAAAGGACGACTAGCAATTGCTGGTCTAATCACCTATTCTGGGTCAGGGTCTAGATCATTGTAACACCCCGGACGTCTCCGGTATGTTATCATCCATGATACTCATATCACGCTATCAGCGCTAAATATATGCGGTACGGAAGCGATAGAATCGTTTTTCTTGATTACATTATGCATGGAATATAAAAACCACATAACAAAGAACATAAAACAAGCCCCTGTTGATCCAGATAAAACATAAACAACTATATAGGCAGATACATAAAACCACACAAAGAAAGTCAGGAGGAAACATACTTTATACAACAACATCAACTGTACATATACAGGCTCAAAACAAGACCACAGCTGGGTCATACATCATAATATGCACAGAAAATGGGTATACACATACCCTACAACTACACAGAGATCTGAAACCAGCTTCAACTCTTGAAGCTCTGCTCTGGTCTCCTACTGCAGCCTATCAGGTACACTAGGGCCTCCTTCCCTGAGGTCGCTCTTCTCCTCAAGAAGCACCTGAAAACCACAAACCCCACACAGGGTGAGACAAACGTCTCAGTAAACTCAGGGTTCTGGAAATCCTCCCTAACCCTGGGTCACCACCAAGCATGAACAAAACATATAAACAGAGCTAAGGAAATCATCCTAGCTCACACATACAAAGCCTAGGATATCATCCTAGCTTTCACACATCCCAGCCATCTGGGTCCATAACAGGATGCTCTCAGCAGCAGAGGTATTCCACCTCGTCATGGCTCTTACAACCATCCATAACTGAATGCTCTCAGCATCAGAGGTATTCCACCTCATCCTGGCTCTCTCATCCATCTCACAGAGATCAAAGCCATACCCATGGCACCAGTATCTCATATTGGCTCTCATAGCCTGTCTCACAGATATCTCACAGAGGTACCTATCATAAGTGTCATCCCCTGGACACTTCTCAACACAAGAGAGGCACTGCCTCTGTATCATACAAACATTGCCTGAGGAAATCCCTCAACTCAGGACTCTGAGAATACAGAGATGGCTCATCTAAGAGGCCCTAGGCTCTAGTCCCCCTCCGGAAGCCCTCTCTTAGAGATACAACATATCTGTCTATCATCTGGCCTGGGAAAACCCTCCAGGACTTTCATAACCACTTGCTTGGGAAAAAACCTCCTTTACAGGGCAATCACCTCCAGGACTTTCCAATCACATGCCTGAGACAACCACTCAGGACTTCCAACATCACTGCCTAAGGAGGAACCTCCATGCAGGGCAATCCATCCTTAGGACTATAGTGGAGAGCAGTGGCACCTCCCAAGGAATCTCAGCTATTCCAAGGAGTCCTCAAACTCTTCCTCTGGCTAGGGAACCTCAACTAGCCTGATACTCATCCAGTATCCTCTAGGTTCCATCACAGACCATCTCATGATCTGCATTCTCTCAAAGGCCCACGGCCTCACACCTACCATATCAGGTGTCTCATAACCCTCACACTGTATCAGTGTCTATCCTAGGGTTCATCATTACAGCCCAGCACACACTAGGCCATCACATATTCCAAATATCTAGAACGGTCTGAGATTCACTCAAAGCTCCGTTCATCAGCCTCTCAGGCTCAAAATACATGCACACACACACACACACACACACACATATATATATATACACATATATCACCCATTCGGGTGGCAAACCAGCATAAGGGGAAAATCCCAGAACAATAAGCTTACCTGGCTAGCCGTGCCTCACAGCTCTAGCCTCCACTGATGGTCTGCTTCTCTGACACCCATTGTGTCAAGCCCTACCAAGGCATACAACACACACATCACAGACCATACAAGCATCAATCATGCATAAGCTCATCAAGCAGACATCCGCTGCCTCAGAGAAGGAAACCTCAGTCCCTTCTATCACCCAGGTCATCTACCTAAGGTTCATCAGGCTTATACTCTACAAGCCTTTCTGGAACGACCGCTTCTGCTTCGCTTTTATTACGTATTTTTTTTATTTGCTAAAAATATTTTCGAAAAAATAGAAAGAATAAATGTTTAAACGAATCTTGGTTGATTTTTAAAAACGAATTTAGAAATGAAGGTTCAAATGAAAATTCCGTTGTTTTAAGAACGAGTTTAAAAATTATAAGAGTTTTACGCGTTATTTAAATCGTATAGTCCATGACGTTCACACATACCATACAGTCCATTCATTATTACATATCCATAGTCCCATATATAAACAGTCCATAGTACAGCACAAGCATAGATAGTCATAAGCAGACAAACAACACACAATCTTCATCCTATCTTCTCGTACGGCATCCATATCACTGCTTTTCTGCTCGCCCAAATAATTTGGGGTCATCACAGGTGTCAACCACCAGACACAACACAGGGTCAGTCTTGATAAACAAAATTTAAATATCAACAGAAAAATAATAAATATACATGAACAATTATGCAGATATATATAAATAAGTCATTTTCACACCTAATTGTCATGAAATGCATGTTTATCTTGTTATATGATGCATGACTGAGATCTCAGCTTCTCAACGTCTCAACGTCTCAATAATTATGGCCACAGTCAGATAACCCCACCCTCACCTTAGTGGAACGAACTTATCCATCCTGTCAGGGTAGCCCAGTGGCGCGTAGGATTATCACTCCCATCCATGTGATCATCATGGTGGTGTGGTCCTCACTGTCTCAACTACCCCCAAATTTTCACACGTATGGAACTCAGTTTAGTTATCTGACACACCTCTTCATGAGGATCGTCTCATCGTCTCAAATTTTACCCCACCGGGTAGATGCACATGAAAATGCATACATGATTCATTTTACATCGTTTAATTATTCTTTTCTCATCACCTTCATCTCAAATTCTCAATTCAATCATCATCACATAGTTCACCTCTTAAATCATTTCCCATTATCTTGAATCATCCAACATCACATATATATTTTGTATATGTTTTCTTCACTGCTTATAAAATATTTTCCAAGTCACATGAAATAAACACTATTAAATGGATGTTCAAATAACAGATTCCCACATGAATATGCTGCTTTACTGAGAATCAACATATATTACAGCCATATACAGTATATAGTACAGCTTACATCCACAAGTGTTATATAATAATTGGATTACAGCAACAGCATCCATACAGCATCATTTAATT
>PYAF01000196.1:205788-223197 GCA_007407185.1 Glycine tomentella | reverse complement strand
ATATTTTGAATAGATATTTTTATGATGGAAATACAGAATACTCTTAGATAACAGATTATTAAAATAGTTTGTGACAGGAAACTATAAGTGGAATTAGGTTTTCTTACGCATCCAATGATATAAAAGGAAGAAAACTTAGGTGTGAAGAGCATGTGAAGAACCATGTAGAAAGGAAGAGAATATTCATGAAAGCCACTTGAACCATTTATCTACATACCATTCATCCTCTACTTCTAAAAATTAATTCAAACATTTCCATAAAAATATAAACAAGCATTCCTAATATCATCAAAATCACCTTTAAAAGATTATCAAATGGGCTTCCATACATCACTAATATTTATGCTTATAAATCATCACCTATCCTATGGCTTAAATCAACATATTCTCATCAAAGAATATCCTTGAAATAAGATGAAATTCTAGCCTAAATGATAACCATAAATCTACCTAATAAAGCATATGAATTAATCCAAACCATTGATTAACTAGAGATTTAAGCTTAGCCTACCTCAAGTGAGTTTGAGTCTCAAAAATGGAATGGAATAATGGCTTCCTTCCTTGGGAAATTCTCTAAGAATTTGAAGTCTTGATATCTTTCTACTAAGCTTTGTCAAAACTCTTCCTAAGATTGCTAGCTTCACACGTTATTTCTTCAAGGTGGTGGAGTCTTTTCTTACTTGTTTTAAGCTTTAAAAGGGAAGGATGAAAGTGAAATGAAGGTGATATGAGGGAGAGAGAGTCTTCATGTGAATTGGGTAAGGGTGTCTTGAAAATGGCTTGCACTTAAGGCCCCCCCCTCCTTTATATAGTGTTTAGAAAATGATATAATATTCAAGGACATTTTTGCCCTTCCTAACTTAATTACTTTCATTTAGTTCCATCCTAGCTTAATTACTTATTGTTCCTTTAGATTCTAACTAGGTTCATGATGACTTCATTACTTTATAAGAAAAAATCTTCTAAGTTCATCATGTGCCATACAAGTGTCCTTCCACTTGTATTCATCCTATGGCTTGTCTTTCCAAGTGGCTATTCAAGAAACTTCTCCTCCTTTTTACACTATGCTTCACGTGATTCATCAAGATAAAGGGGAGGAATACAAATTTTTTCTTCCTTTCATCCTACATGTGTCATTTTTGATGATGAAGAAAAACCTAGTTTCAAATATGGCTTCACACATGGTATTTTCTAGTAGGAAGTCAAGTTTAATTTGAACTCTTCTATCTAAAAGTAATATTGAATAATAGAACTCTAGAGATTCCTAAAAATTGATCTCTATGACAGTTTAAATTAATCACAAGCAGTCTATACATAGTGTTATATATAATCCTTATATACAAGACTGCTCTTTATCTTAATTCTGATTGGTTCATACCACTTCTGACCATCAAAATTAAACTATTTTATTAAATAGGTCTTAAAATTTCATAGATTCCATTTATCATTTTTCTATATTTTTCTGATGTTTGAATTCTCTTGAATAAAGTCTCAAAGTTGTTATCTTATAAAATTTATAGAAATTCTATTCTAGAGTTTTCTGTCACGAAATATTTTGATACTCTGTCAGCCAAGAGTACTCTGTAATTTCATCAAGTTTCCACAAAATGTCTGAAGATATTAGGGCATTTCTGGCCTAAGAGCATTTTGGTAATCTTGTCATTCATCTTAGGGGTATTATTGTCATTTCCAAAATATCCAAGGGTATTTTTGTAACTTTTACCTTAAAGGTATTCTTGTAATTTCTACTTCAAGGAAAGAGTGATATAGTCATTTTTTTAAAACATATTTGTATCCAAGTATCATCATACTTCCACAATTCAATTAAATATGAATTCAAGATATAATTTTGAGGATGTTACACTAGCAGATACCAGTCAGACCCTGGAGAGGGTCACTGGTCAGCAGTCAAGACCATCCTTAAATACTTGAGAAGAACTAAGGATGCGTTTCTGGTCTATGGTGGGGTAGATGAGCTTTCAATGAAAGGATTCACTGATGCCAGCTTTCAGAGTGACAAAGATGACTACAAGGCACAGTCAGGGTTCGTATTGACCTTAAATGGCGGAGCAGTATCTTGGAAGAGTTCCAAGCAGGAGACTACAATAGATTCTACGATAGAAGCTGAGTACATAGCCGCTTCAGAAGCAGCCAAGGAGGTCGTCTGGACGGGTGGTTCCAAGCGTGGATGAGCCCATACAGTTGTTTTATGACAACACTGGGGCCATTGCACAGTCAAAAGAACCCAGGACTCATCAAAGATCTAAGCATGTGCTCTGCAGATATCACCTGATTAGAGAGATCATTGATAGGATGGATGTAAAGATGAATTATATTCCCACGGATGATAACCTAACCGACTTCTGACAAAGGCTATTTCTTAGAGAAAACATGATAGTCATTATGAGGCTTTGGGTTTACGACTTAGGTCTGGTTGCCTTTAGGCCTGGTGTGCCGTCTTGTTAGTATATGGATGTCCTAGAGACAATCTTTTCATTAGATTAGGACGTACATGTACTTTTCATATTGTCATGAATAAATTACAAGCGCTCTTTATCTTGTTTCATATTCTTTCTCGATATCATTATTAATATATGAGTAACTGGATAAAATCCTTGGAATAGAATATGTATCTCTTGAGTATCAGTGATGGGATCACGATCATGAGGATTCAAGGATACCAGATGTCTATGTTAGTATATGGATGTCCTAGAGACAATCTTTTCATTAGATTAGGACGTACATGTACTTTTCATATTGTCATGAATAAATTATAAGCGCTCTTTATCTTGTTTCATATTCTGTCTCGATATCATTATAATATATGAGTAACTGGATAAAACCCTTGGAATAGAATAGGTATCTCTTGAGTATCAGTGATGGGATCACGATCATGAGGATTCAAGGATACCAGATGTCTACTCCTAAATTTTAAGTTCCTAGTCTAGAGACATTGAGAATGGGGATCAATGATTTCGGGTAAGACTAGCACAACTTAACTACTTGTATGCAGATACAAGGTAAAGACCTCATGAGCTACAGACATGGAGATGTCTTAGCTAAAGTCGTGGGTGGACCTATAAGGGTATAGCTCGCATTGAACGGACCCACAAGGAGACTCTATGAGGAAATCTCACAGATAGTATCATTAGAGTAGTCTCTTATTATTTGGGTGTGTCTTTCCTTAGACCAGAAGTTTTCACCTAGACTCTGTTCTAGAAGACATGCTTTGATTGTATACTTCGTCTGCCTGAAACATGGAGACACATAGGTATACCTTTGGGCATGTCCTGAAAGAACACGAGTCTAGGGTGACTAGCTAAAGGAATTGTCAAATCTCTGTGAAAGATTAGGTTATCTGTAAACTGGAGAAATCGGGATGATATTTATGGGACTAGGGAATCTATGCATAGTAAAAGAAATCATGAGATGATTTGCCTTTAGAGTCAGTAAAATTGGAGACTCCCTATTTCATATTAAAGCTTACCCTAGACCGCAAGGGCTGATACGTTTCCTTACCCTAGGTTTTATGGGAAGGTAACCAAGACGAAAAGAAATATATACGGAAACCAAATAGATTTAATAGGATGATCTTATCATTTACCTAACTAGTTCTGGGG
The DNA here is from genome assembly GCA_007407185.1 of Glycine tomentella. Classification (NCBI taxonomy): domain Eukaryota; kingdom Viridiplantae; phylum Streptophyta; class Magnoliopsida; order Fabales; family Fabaceae; genus Glycine; species Glycine tomentella. Next base: position 219,577 of record PYAF01000196.1, on the reverse strand, counting down.
CAACAAAGCATTGCTAGTGCTCTGTGTTGTCATTAAATGAGTAGTGGCCTTGTTGGGCCCAAACTCATTTATGCCAGTACCTATGTTGGACCTAATGGGTTACACAGTAACACTTTATTGTCATGACATTATAACATTAAAGGTTTTAGGCCTAATAATGGTTGTTGGCCCAAGAAAGAGTTTAGATACTTATCTTAAAGAGAGAGGGGCTCATGAATGGAGTTAATGGGCTTGGATAGTCCAAGACATTATTAATTAATTTAAACAGTTAAATTAATTATCTAATATTTAAATTTGATAATTTAAATATTTGAATTTTAAATATGAATTAACTATGGTAGTTAGTTTCATATCAAAAGGAGAAGATAAGAGCTAGATTTGAATTTGAATTCAACTAGCATATTTTCATGATCATGTCTTAGATTTTAGGAAGAAGTTTGAGGGCTGATTATGGGCTTACATACGGCTGATATATTATTATCATTTGGCAAAAATAAATCCCAAGTAATTGACTTGGTCTTAGGAGGATAAGATAAGAGGTTGTTGGCAATTTTTTAAATGCAACAACTCTATCTTTTCTTCACGTGTGGGATGCTTCGTGATCAGAATTTTTGGTTAAAAAAATCTGACTCAAACTCTTCTATAAAGTATGCTATTGTGATCATAATTCTCTAATAGTTCTTTAGAGTAAAAACCCTATCTACTTTCCTCTATTTTCACGTGCTCCTTTGTGTGAGTTTTGGCTGAAAATTCAGCCACCAATATCATCTATTGGTGAGCCTCTTAGATAAGTAAAAACACTTTAAAACCTAACCTTCTTCCTCTCTATTGGTGTGCCTAGCCTGCCTCCTTTGGTGTTTATTGGTAGCCTTCAAGAAGTGTTCTTGAGTCTTGATAAGAAGTGGTGTGGATCAACATTAGAGGGCTTGTATCTTCAAGCCTATCCTTGATCATCAAATTTCGAATATAAACAAGGTAACATCTATGTCCTAAAGAATGATTCTTGTGTGGTATGTGTGTTTCTACTTGAAAAATTGTTTTTCTCACATGCCTTCGGGCTTCAAGGCCCTGTCTTTCAGATGTAGCTTCAGGTTTTGAAGTGAACCAGTATAAATTGCTTGTGTTCTTATTTCTATATGTCTATTCTCATCTTATTCATTGATCCTTAATTCTTTGAATCATATTCATTGTTCAATAACTTCTATTTTGATCTATTGAATTCTTGGGCTGAGCTATTTGATTGAGTAAAAGGTTTCTTGGTTTTGAAAGTGATAAAGATCCTGAAACTCTGATTTGAATTTGATTTTAAAATACCAAGGTTCAACCAATTCACCCCCTCTTGGTTGTTGTGAATTATTCCTATTATTTTTCACCCTTGGTGCTAACACAAGCACCATAAGGAATAACCTCAACCGTCGAAGGTGGCATCATACCTTGAGACTGCACAATAGACTACATTTGGGACTTCATGTGGCTGAAGGACATCATTAGTTGTTGAGTCACTTTCTCAGTGATCGATTGCTCCAGCTCTTCCTTAATGTTCTGTTTAAGCTAGTAATTTTTTTTTTAAAACAAGCTAGCTAGTTATAAAATTTGAGAAACTATTGCACTGTCATTTTTAACTTATTAAGAGTTTTACTTCATGAATTTATCACCACAATTCACATCTACACCACCACACTAATTGGACACAATTTGGTTGCATATTTACTTGCATATACAAAGGCAACTCATGTATCACTTTCAATCAATATGTTTAGTGAATCAATTGAGTGAATTACGTTTTGCTCTACATTAACTATTGCACTGTCATTTTTAACTTATTAAGAGTTTTACTTCATGAATTTATCACCACAATTCACATCTACACCACCACACTAATTGGACACAATTTGGTTGCATATTTACTTGCATATACAAAGGCAACTCATGTATCACTTTCAATCAATATGTTTAGTGAATCAATTGAGTGAATTACGTTTTGCTCTACATTGAGATAACCTAGCAACTTATCTATTCAGTCCTTATAGGCAAACACTAACACCACCCCTGTAGCTAAACCTAAGTACTCAGTACAAGTGGTGATCCTGTGATCAATTTGTGACCTGCCTCATTGCAAATTTCATATGCTAGACTGCTTAGCTTACCTAAGGTACAGTGCACAGCCTTGTGCAACAATTAGGCTGATAACAAGACTTAGTCATTACTAGCATTAGAGGAATTAATCCTGTGTCACAAAGGAATATATAGGCTGATAACAAAGTCATTACTTAAGGTACAGTGCACAAAGGAAATTAACCCTGTGATCGCAAAGGAATATATAGGTAGATAACATCAAAGGAAATAGTGCAAAACTTTTAACCATTACAAGCATCTCCAAAACAGCTAAAAAAATCAATCTACATACAATCACAAAGCATCTGCATTACCTTATAAGAAATTTGAACACGAGAAAAGTTATAAGCTCACGGTTTTGTTGGCTCTTCTTAATGAAACACTACGAAGAACACAAATGATTGAAGATGGTGAGGCTTTGTTTCCTTAGCTCATGGTTTTTCTTGCTATTAAAGAGAAAAAGAAGCTACAAACAAGTGGAAGTTGCTAACCTTATGGGAGCCGCCGGAAGTTGCGAGCGAGAGAACCACCTCCAAGAATGACACCAACAGTGGAAGTGCCGTGAGAGTGAGCCCGACACAAACAATGAGAACGATTCAGGTGACTGGAAGCGCCGTGAGAGTAACCTAAGGTAGGCGCAGTGAAGGGCGAGAGTGACCTAAGGTAGGCATAGTGAAGGGCGAGAGTGACCTAAGGTAGGCACAGTGAAGGGTTTTAAGTGACCTAAGGTAGGTGCAGTGAAGGGTGAGACTGAGAGTGAGAGATAGGCGCGAGATTGAAGGGTGTTTAATTTGGGGGCCAACTTTTATAATAACAACATCGGTTTTCATTGAAAAATCGATGTTAACTATCTCATGTTAACATCGGTTTTCTTAAAAACCTGGAAAACCGATGTTAACGTCCTCCTATTAACATTGATTTTCATAAAAACCGATGTTAACAAGAACACGTTAACATCGATTTTCTAGGTTTTTAAGAAAATTGATGTTAACCATGTCCTATTAATTACAAATTTGCCACCGTGTTTTTGTTAACATCAATTTTTGAGAAAACCGATGTTAACTTACCAATGTTAAAACCAATTTTTGTAGTAGTGATTATAGGTTTAGTGTTGGAAAAAAGAAACATGGTTTTATTGTTTTTTCTCCTATCTCCTCCATTTTTCATCCCACTTCCTATTGTAACCTTCATTTTTCATTTCTCTCATGTTAATGAGAGGCCAAGTTATCCATTGTTGGGGGCTTGGTGTGCTACAAACTCATTGATGTAATGACTTTTGTTGTCTATTTAATGTTAATTCATTATTATTATATTTTTCTATGCTTATTTACTTGTTTAATGGTTCGATCACCCATTTCACATGTCTTTTATAATATGAATGTCAATGGGAAATGCTATTATACTTAGAACTGAAAGATATTTCTAATTATCTCATATCTAGGGATGGAATGAAGTTGGTTAGCTCTTGTTTTAACCTTTTCTCTTTATCAAATTATTTGGTTTGGATTTCTAAGGGATTAGGAGTTGAATAAAATGATTTAGGCTTTTTCACATAAGAGATTATGGTTAAAGTATATTTGTAGAATAATGTGACACTAGTTTTAGCATTGAATAGAGAAAAACATTTAACATTGCATCAAGAGTTCTCTTAGCAATGCTAAGCACCCAACATTCACCAAAAATTTTGCAAAAAAACCCACCTTTTCCGACAAACTATTTGTAATTTGTCTGAGAGAGTTTCAATTATGTTTTTAACTTGTTTATTGCATACTTAGCTTTAATTTTTGCACTATCTCTCTACAAATTGAAATACACTTCGCCTAGAAAAATTGGTTTGCAAAAATTGTTGAACACAAACTTAGTCCTTGTGGATACAATACTTGGATTTTCCGATTTATACTACTTGTGCAATTTGGTACACTTGCCAAGGAGTTAGCAGACAGATCCACCTTCTAGTCATTTATACTAAATACCTAATAATTTCTTCAATATCTTAGAATATCATGAAATATCTTCAGAATAAGAAATGGAATGGGCTTAATTAATATGTTGCCCAAATGTTAAGTAATCCACCCAAATAAATTCCAGCCCTCAGATGCATCTTGGGTGTAAATTTTTAGGCACATTTTACTCTCCAAATATTTTTCTTTAATTTGTCTTTGATTAGGCTCTAGTTTGGCTGAATCCTCTTTAGATTGCAGCTACATGACTAATATTTGAAATGTCTTTTTCATTCTTTTATCTCTTGTTTTAGTCAATGAGCCTTCCATCTGTTTCAAGGGATATTTGATATAATTGGGCCCCCTTGCAGGTTCATATCATTCTCTCCCTTTTCAAAGTGATTCATCCTCGAATCATATTGGTTAATTGTAACAAAATCATGCAAATCTAAAGTACTATGCAAATCACAAGTATCATGCAAGTCAAGAATTAAACATGTTGTTGCACATTAACTACAGCATAAGGATTAGAGATGTGGTGAGTTAAAGGTTTCATCTCCCAGTGCTTGCCTTGTTCCCCATGTGTATCCACCTCTTCTCCAAATTGCTTTTCCCATTCATCTTTTATGTACAACTCTCCCTTAAACATCAAATCAAAATAAATTGCATGGTTAGATGTACAAACACAATTACAAGAAGAATTAAGCTCACAATCAAATTAAAATAAGCCATGGAAAGATTAAGGACTTCGCTGGTGTTTCTCCTTCTTCTTGAGAAAGTTGTTCTTCAAGTCCCTTCAAAAAATAATCATCATGTATAAACAAAGGGTTATAACATAAAACTTTGCATTCATCCTTTGGAAGCACTTCTTCAAGTCCCTTCGAAAGAGAATTATCACAGTTAAATGGGTTAAAATATAAGGAATAATATTCTTCCTTTCCTTTATTTTTTTTATTTTCTCTTAATTCTTTCTCTCTCAACTCTTTCTGTTTTGCGCTCCTTTTCTTTTAACTCTTTTTTCTCTCAACTCTTTTTCTTGTAATTCTTTTTCTCTCAAATCTTTGTCTTTGAATTCCTTTCCTCTTAACTTTTTTCTTTCTCTTTTGATGTCTTACTTTCTTCTTCTCTCAACTCTTTTCTTCTTTTACTATTTTTTTTCTTTTCCATATTTGTGTCACCTTGGACTTGTAGATTTAGAATGAAATTGAAGATTATCCAATCTAGCATTTAAGGCATGGGTTTTTTTTAGAAATTCCATCATAAACAAATTGAGATCAAATTTTGGTTCCCCTTCTCCTTTAGTCATAATTAAAGTGCAAAGAAGTTTTTTTTTCTTCAACCATTTTTCTTTTCAATTTGGACTTCTTTTTCACTATTCCCTTTTTTTTGCATGATTTTTTTACTATGATAGAAAAGAAAAAGCACAAAGGATAACAAACGAAGATGAACAGACTCAACGAAATAGAACAAAGAAAGATGAACAGACTCTAATAAATAGAACAAAGGAAGATGACACAATAGAAGAAATAACAAAAGCAACAATCAAAGCAATTTTTTTCATGATAGAAGAAGATTAACAAACAAAGGATATAACACCTAATTTCAAGAGTCGAAGCTCTGATGCCAAAAGATACAAATCGACTTAGGATTGTCTTGAAATCAAGCAAAGAAACAACGAGTAACTTGGCTCTAACTGCAATCTGCTGATAGAACTAAAGTTATCAAAGAAGTGTGACCCTAACCGTGACCTGCTGGTAAAACCAACACTAAAATGTTTTTAACCCAAGAACAAAGGGGAAGCCCTCACCATGGAGAAAACACTCAGTTCATTAATATTTAACTTATTTTGATTCTCCATTACATGACATCCTATTTACAGGAAATAGAAAAACAAGTAATAGAAAACAAATTCTAAACAAATCTTAATCTTATCTAAAATAAAGATCAGATAAAATCCTAATAGAAAAAACAAATCTTAACAATATATGACCCTCATCCTAATAAAAGAAATAAATCCAAAGATAAAATCCTAATAGAGAAAACAAATCTTAATAAGATATGATCTTCATCCTCATAAAGAAAATAAATTCAAAGATAAGATAAAAATATTCTAATCATATTAACTCTAAATTTAATAATAAATGCTAAATATCTTATGATTTCTTCAATATCTTAGAATATCTTCAATATCTTGGAATATCTTTAGACATAAGAAATGCAATGGACTAATTACTATTCAGCCCAAATGTTAAGTAATTCGTCCAAATAAATTCCAGCCCATAGATGCATCTTGAGTGTAAAATGCTGGGCTCATTTTACTCTCCAAATATTTTTCTTTTAAGTTTTCTTTGATTGGGCTCTAGTTTGGTTGGACCTCTTTAGTTTGCAGCTCCATGACTAATCTTTGAAATGTCTTTTCAATTCTTTTATCTCTTGCTTTATTCAATGAGTCTTCCATCTGTTGCAAGAGATATTTGGCACAATTAGACCTTGACAGGTTTATATCAACTTGTTGTCGCCATTGATCCATGCATTAGAGCAATGATCTTTTCAGCAGATCTTGGTTTTCTTGGTTTACGCAACAAGGCAAGATTTCTTCTGGGATCAGACAACCATTGCATACAACTCGATCGATCCTTTAGAACTAAACTCTGAAAAGATGAAGATAAAAAAAAAACATTTTCCCCACTTCATTATCATCTTTAAGTTTCATAAAGTCATTCTCAACACAACCATCACCTACATATACACTTTTACGATAAAAAATAAAAATAAAACCCTCAAATAAGCTTCTTCCACCTTCGATGGCATTTGTACTGCTTTCCTCAAAGCAACAAGTGACATTTCCTCACCAATTTTAATGAATTTTAAGACCATTAGGACATTCAAACAATACTCCCTCAAAAGCTAATGCCACATCACCATCATAAATACCCAACAACAACTCCCTCCATCTTCAACCCAATATTATGAAATATCAACACAATGCATTGAACTGCCACATATCACTTGTATTTATTAGCATCTTGTATTGTTCTCTCGTGAGTCAATTATCAACAACGGGCAAGATTGCAGCAACAAAGTACGGTTCAAATTGCATCAAGCTCTACAAGGGAACTATTGGCTAGTCATACCATCATAAATATGGTTGTTAAATCACAAAAAAAAAACATTAAATTTTACTTTCTAAAATTAAAAACACTTTTTTATACAAAAAAGAAAACACAATGCAATCATGACTATGTTGCACAATGAGGGTGAAAATAAAATAACACAACGGAATTGTGTCCTTGTTGTGTTATTGAGGGTGGGGAAAAAAGCTAGTAATGTAATTGTGATTCCATTATAACTTGTACAATGAAATTATGATTCTATTGTGTTATTGAAAGGTGAAAAAAATCTAACAATAAAAACATGATTTCATTGTACAAGTGTACAACATAATCTTGTTTTTGTTTTTAACTGCGAATTGCACAATGGAATTATGATTTTTTTTGTATTTTCATCAAGGGACAATTCTAGGATATAGCAAAAAGGCACCCACATGGGTAGTGCTAATAGCAAAAGTGGTGGTGCCATTAGTAATACCGTACACACAACAGATCATGAGATAGGCCGAGTTAGACATGCCATGTATATATGGAAAAAACTTTATACACTAGGCAAAAGGCTTATACACCCAGAATTTTATTTAAATGCCAATAATACCCTCCGTTGTTTATAACAGAAGCTGAGCATATTTTTTTGGTTTCCATGAACGACTTGAAGCTTTGGTTGAGTGCATTATGAGTGGAAGGTGTTGGTTTTGGTCGTTTTGGCTGGTCCTGTTTGCCTTTGCCGCTGTTGGGTTGGTCGGAGTCGCAGACGGTGGTGGTGCAGCTGTCGGTGAAGGTAAGCTGATTTTTTAGCAAATACAGAATCGATAATCCGTATACAATTTATGGATTAGGTGATCCGTAAGTTAATGGAGTCTGGGGGTGATCCGTATGAGCAATACGGATTGCCTAATCCGTATGCTACATACGGATTGGCTAATCCGTTTGGTACATATGGATTACTCAATCCGTATGGCACGTACAGATTGCCTAATCCGTATGAACCATACGGATTGCCTAATCGTATGCTACATATAGATTGAGTAATCCGTATGTAGCGTACGGATTAGGCAATCCATATGTTCCATACGAATTGAGTAATCCGTACGATATAAAAAAAACAAATTAATTTTTAAAAAATGATTAAATTAATAAAAAAAAGTAGGTGACAATATAATGTTGTATTTTGTAATTTTGCATGTTGAAAATAAATGTATAACATGTGGTTGATAATGTGGTTATAATGTTGTTAATTATAATTATGTGTATGAGTTGTGAGTTATGTAAGTGTGTTGTCATTTGTGAAGATGAACAACGATGATTGGATGTACGATAGTATAATGTGTGAAGACATTGATATGAATGAAGAGATCAGAGATGAACCTGGTGCATTTTAAAATACTGATTGTTCAGTGGATTGTTCTGCAGCGTTCAATACTTGTGAGGTATGTATATTACTTTTAAATTGGTTAATGTTTATAAGAGAAAGTGATTTATGGAACTTAAACCTGATTATCGATCTGTGTAGGTGTTCCCTTCTCGTGAGGATGTATTAAAATGGGCTAGAACTGTTGCATATGACAATGGTTTTGTAGCCGTGATAATGAGGTCGGACATGCATATTGGAAAGAAGGGAAGAACATCATTTGTTTTAATTGGTTGTGAGAGAAGTGGAAAGTATAGAGCATTCAACAAAAACATGGTACCTACGGTGACTAGCACTAGAAAATGCAATTGTCCGTTTAAATTGCGAGCCAAACCAGTACCGGGAGGTGAAGGGTGGATGGTGAAATTATTATATGGCACTCATATCATGCTTTGGGAAAGTCATTATGTGGACACCCGTATGCTGGTCGACTGACAGAGGAAGAGAAGGTTGTAGTGCATGATATGACACGGTCGATGGTCAAGCCTAAGAATATTATCCTAACTTTGAAAGACCATAATCCCAATAATTGTACATCTTTGAAGCAAGTGATGAATACAAGATATACATATCGTACGCATATCAGAGAAGGTAATACTGAATTGCAACACTTGATGAAGCTTCTTGAACGTGATATGTATATTCATTGGCATAGAGTAAAGGATGAAAATGTCATATGTGACCTATTTTGGACACATCCAGATGTAGTGAAGTTGAGCAGTGCATATAATGTTGTTTTCTTGATAGACAGCACATACAAAACAAACAGGTACATGAAAATGATAGGAATACTTCAATACAACCAAGAGGGGGGTTGAATTGGTTGAACCTTCGTATTTTAAAAATTTTATAATCAGAGTTTCCACAGGATCTTTATCACTTTAAAAAATTGTTTTGAAACCAACAATCTTATATTCAATCAAATTCCTCTGTCAAGAAAATCTATAGACAATTGAAATCTTTATGTACAAATAATTTGATTCACAAACCAAAGCAATAAGGAGATGAAGAGAATACAATAAAGATCAGCCACAATTTTATACTGGTTCACTTCAAACACTATGAAGCTACATCCAGTTCTTCCACTCAACACTAGAATGGAGTTCCACTATTGCAAATTAATATTCTTACAAGATATTACAAGCCTCTCTTTATCAACCCTAGATAAAGTTCAGAGATCTAAAACACTATTAGATCCTCAGAGACCAACCCCACTGAGAACACTACTCAGCAAACCCTAGAGAAACACTATCTCTAGTTATCATGCAAGAAACCCATTTACAATAAGCCAATCTTTACAGAAATTGAATAACAGAGATACAACTTCAAAGTTTAAGGAAAGAAGTCACCTGATGATCTAATGAATAATGTACATATGAATGATTAAATCAGGTTGAAAGTTGAAAACAAATTCAGAACATTGCTTCCTTAAAGCTTTGAAAAGAAACTTCTTGCTTTTGACATCAATTTAACAACTCATGAATGTTTTATGAAAGCAAGAACTCTATGAACCCAGAGAATCACAAAAGAATGTTTGGAAAGCCTTTGAATGCTCAGAAATACGAATTGATCAAGTTAGAAAAACAGCTGAGCAAAGATTCTATTTATAACAAACTTTTGTAACCGTTGGTAATCGATTATTTTGCTTATATAATCGATTAATCCAAGACTGTAATCGATTAATTTGTTCATCAAATTTCTGGGTATGATTTACAAACAAAATAATCGATTATTCCGACGAGTAATCGATTACACCAGAAAGATGTTCAATAATGAAAACACTGTGTAATCGATTACATCCTTCGGTAATCAATTAAACCAGGAAGATGTATAAAACGAGTTTGAACTGTGTAATCAATTACAACCTTTGGTAATCGATTAAGCCAGAAAGCTTCTAAGCCAAGAAATGTATTGGGTAATCGATTACGGATTTTGGTAATCGATTATGACAGAAAGCATGTAAGCATAGCATATGATGTAATCGATTACTACCTTTGGTAATCGATTAAGACAGAAAGATGATTTTTAGTTTTAGCTAATGTAATCGATTACAGCTCATTGGTAATCGATTACAATGATCATCAAGGCAGTTTAAAATGTGAATCAAGATAAAATAATCGATTAACCCGATACGTAATAGATTACATTGTTCTTGAAAAGTTTTCCAGAATATAAAAAGAACAAAATAATCGATTCTTATCTTAAAATAATCGATTAATCCAGTAAGAAACTTATTTTTCCAAAAACCTTCTGATTTGTTTTAAAAACTTAAGCAATTTTATCAAAGCCTTGTGAACTCTATTTCTTAAACACATAGATTCAATGAATGATGTGAATTCAATGCACTTGGATCACCATAAATGCTTTCTTCCTTTTACATTCAATCACAAATTAATCTTCAAGGCTTCATGGCATGTTGAAAGTTCAAAACCTTCCTTCTTGTATCAATTTACCCTTTGTGCTTCAAGCAGCTCCCCCTCAATTCAACAGTATAGACTTCCGTTAGTGGACATTGTTGGTGTGACTCCTACGGGGAAGACGTTCTCAGCTGCATTTGCTTTATTAGAAGCTGAACGTGTAGACAATGTTGTTTGAGCACTAGAACGTTTTAGGGGCATATTTATTAAAAGTGAATTTTTTCCAAAGGTTATTGTTACTGATAGAGATTTAGCATTGATGAGTGCAGTTACAACTATGTTCCCTATGTGTACCAATTTACTTTGTCGGTTTCACATTGAAAAGAATGTGAAGACAAAATGTAAAACTTTTATCCGACAGAGTAACGCATGGGACTATGTGATGGAAGCTTGGGGAAGTCTTGTGGATTGTGCTAATGAGAATGAATTTGGTGATTGTATTTCAAAGTTTGACATAGCGTGTTTCCATGGCCAGTGTTTGTTGATTACGTCAAAAGCACATGGCTCAATCCACACAAAGAAAAATTTGTTACAGCATGGACCAAACAAGTGATACATTTGGGTAACACAACAACTAAAAGGTTAGCAAATGTTTATGTTTTGTTAAGTTTTTGCTTTTATATTCTCGATGTATGGGATAGTTTTTTACTGTTACTATTGGATTGTAGGGTCGAGTCTGCACATTGGACATTGAAGAGACTATTGCAGAATAGCCTTGGCGACCTCTGTAGTGTATGAGATGCAATGCACAACATGCTGACCTTGCAACATACTGACATTAGGGCATCATTGAAGATAAGCACACATGTGGTGGGTCATGTCTTAAAGTAACACTGTATAAAAGACTGATTGGAATGGCATCCAGGTATGCATTAAACCAAATAGCTGCTGAGTTTGAGCGAGTCCATTATGCAGGCAAAAACAAAAGTCGTTGTGGATGTGTTATGAGAACTACGCATGGACTGCCTTATGCATGTGAACTAGCTAAGTATGTTGTTGGGTCCATACCTATTGATACTGTTGATTTTTTTTGGCGGAGGTTAAGTTTTGAAGATCAAGGTGTAGATGAGAGTCAGGTCCACATTACTGAAGAGATGGAAGCCATATCTAGGCATTTTAATAACCTTGATTTTTGTGGGAAGGTCACTTTAAAGACAAAACTTAGAGAAATTGCATATCCTGACAAAAACTCAATGTGTCCTCCGCCTGAAAAAGTAAAAACAAAAGGTGCTCAAAAGAGACAACTTTCGCAACACGCGAAATCAACCAAGCGGGATCCATCTTATTGGGAGTATGTTGATGAATTGCATTCTGTGCAAAATAGTTGTTCCACACAAAAACATCCTGCAACATCTTCGGTTGATGACAGTCATACAAAGACCAAGCTGCCAATGCTGGATCAATCTCATACATTCATGCATGACTTCATCGTAGATATTGTAACACCCCAAAATTTTGGAATCACAGTCAATTACTAGGATAAAATGTTAATTAGAGGCAATACGGAAGGATCTAGGGAAAATGACGAAAATACCCCTTGGATATTTTGTAAATGACTAAATTACCCCTAGGTAGTTTAGCAAGACATTTTAAGAAAATCTTATAAAGACCCTTGGATGTTCTGGAAATGATCAAGAATACCCTTAGGGTGACAATTATAGAGATATCTTGAACATTTTGGAAATGACGATTATACTCCTAGTGTGAGTGGTGAAATTACCAAAATACCCTTATGTCAAAAATGACCAAGATGACTTCAGAAATTTGTGGGAACCTGAGTATAGGATAAAATACTTTTAGATAACAAACTATCAGCAATGTTGAAGGTAGAGAACCCTAAAATAGAATTTCTACGAATTTTGAAAGATATGTTGGAAAAAGACTTAATCTAGATTAACTCGAACATCAGAAAATTATAAGAGAAGGATGGACATAATCTATGGAGTTTTTTCTTAATTATGGAGGAATAGGTTTCCTAAATAAGTGAGTTTAGTAATTTTACTAATTAAAAACAAATTGGACTAATAAGAACTTAGAAAATTGCTATTACATAAAATAAAAGGAAAGATTTTTGATTTGGTTCCTAACTTTAAGCCTTGGCCATGTGATACAAAATCAATGGAGAAAAGCTTTAAGAAAATTCAAGAATAGCCACATGGATGATTAAGAAGCTTAAAGAATAGCCATTGGTCCAATTATAAAGTAAGATAATAATGAATTAAGAAGATTTTTTGAAGAAAACTTCCTCTTAGCTCATTTTGGACCCGTAGACATTTCTACACATTATTTCAAAGATCCCAACGGTCCAAATTAGATATATGAGATAGGATTATACCTTTAAAATTTCAAGAAGATCCAACAGTTAATGAATCCAGAACCACTATTTTACTAATACGGGTTTTGGGGAAAAGTCAAGAATGAAGAAAAGCACAAAGTATCTTTAAAACCTAGCTATGCCAACGAAATTGTTGGAGATTGCTCTCCAATCTAAGCTAGTCCACGTGCAAAGCTAGAAGGCAAAGGAGAAATGTAGAAAATTCATGAATTAGGACACTTGGAAGCTAAGGATTCAATAGCCAATGGAAGGAAAACAAGTGGAAAGTAAGACATAATAGCTTGGAAGATATTTGCCTTCACAAAACAAGTAGGAACCGTGAATTATCTTGGCTAATGAAGGAGTATACGTGCACTTGAAGAAGAGGCAAAGGAGGTGTAGAATCTTGTAGAACTTGGACACTTGGATGGCTAAAAATAAGTAGCCAATGACAAACTATCCACATGGAAAGTTAGTAATAA
>PYAF01000196.1:160827-173085 GCA_007407185.1 Glycine tomentella | reverse complement strand
TGTTATGACATAGCCTTTTATGTTTTCCAATCTACTTGTGGATAAATCCAATAAGATATACTATCAAACCTTTATTTCAAAATCATTTTCAAAACTTCACTTATTTTCAATTAATCATTGGTCTTTTTAAAATAAATTATCCGCTGCAAATAAAATAAATACGAATAAAATGAAAGAGTGAAGTGGTGGTTACATATTGCATATCTTGGGTTAAGCATTAGATTGAATAAAGGCTCTTGGTTTCTAAAAGTGATAAAGATCCAAAAGGGAAAAACTCTGATTTTGTTCAAGAAAATTTTGAATTACCAAACCTAACCAATTCAGCCCCCCTCTTGTAAGGTACTCAAGATCACTTTCAAAAAATGAATACTTCACAAATAACCTTCAAGGAAGGTGCATCCTTAAACAGACCTCCTTTGTTTGAGGGGGAGAATTTCAGTTTTTGGAAAAATAGGATGAAAATCTTTATTCAATCCAATTATCCAGGAGCATGGAATGCAATAGAAAAGGGTCCTAGGGTGCCCATCAAAGTAGTTGATAATAGCATGATTCCCAAGGAGTGGGATGAGATGAATGATGATGAAAAGAGGATTGTTCAGTATGATTTTAAAGCAAAGAACATGATAACTTTTGCTCTCTCTTCTGATGAATTCTTCAGGACTGTTAGATGTATAAGTGCCAAAGAGATGTGGGAAATTCTAGAGATCACCCATGAAGGGACTGAAGAAGTGAGGAGATCAAGAAAGCACTCATTAATACATGAATATGAGATGTTCAAGATGAATCAAAATGAAAGCATCTCTCAACTCCAAACAAGATTCACACATATAGTGAATCATCTCTTGGGACTTGGGAAGACATTTGATACTGAAGAATTGAACATCAAAATCTTAAAGTGCCTCACTAGAGCATGGCAACCAAAAGTGATAGCCATCAAAGAATCTAAAGATCTCTAAAAAATGACCATGGCTGCTCTCTTTGGTAAGTTACTTGAGTATGAATTAGAATTATCTCAACTAAGCTTTGGTGAAGATGCAGAAAGAAAAGGCAAAGGAAATGCACTAAAAGCTACAGCACCTAAGGTGGAAAAAGAAGAAAACTCAAGTAAGGAAGAAGATGAAGAAAGCATGACAAATGTCGAAGTAATGAAGAAGATAGAAGTTTATAGACAACTTCAGCATATTCGTACTGATTATGTTGACGTAGGACATTAGTAAAAAGTGTATTATTTTGGTTGATATTCTTGACAAATGATGAATCTTGTTTAACCATGTTCTTTGATGCTTTGTTTAACCATGAATACCATGTCTTGTTGTATAAACGCGTTTTCATGACAAGCAATAAGTTAAAACAAACATAATATTAAATAGAATGTCAAAACTACAATAATGTCGAAGTACATGAAGTAGAATGTCGAACTACAATAGTGTTCGTAGAACATGAAGTAGAATGTCGAACTATAATAACGTACAATAAATATAACAATAGATATAAGAACGTCTCCAAATAGATTCCTACTGCTGCCTCTGCCTCGTCCGTCTCTGCCGCATATAGACACATCGTTCCTCGATCACCGAACGAGCTATACGTAGTAGGCGCTCAGTAGCCGCATAGGCATCAGTCCCACGAGTAACCATGCGTAGGTCTATCATCTCCCATAAGCCTCGCACTATCCTTTCAAATGTAGCCTGAACCAATGTCAGAATAATAATGGTTAACAAAGTAACAATACATAGATTACAAAACAAACACTTGTACAGTAACGCACATACCAATGCATGTCGAGGCTCGTTGGATATAGGTGGATCTGGTGCTGGGTCAACATTATCAGCATACGGATGGTCCTCAACAATGTGTGGATCGGTCGGCTGGTGCCTAACAGGATCACCAACCTCAGAGGGTCTCATGTATGGATGCGAAACCCGGAAAAACCAGTCCATGTAGCCGACCATTGTCTGACTGGGATGACCGGCAACCTCAGTCCATGCTAAGTGATCCCCAAACTGTATCCATGCTTCACCAATGTCCTCTGTGGATGGCGCCTCTGATGACTAGAGCTCTGGAATTGCTTGAACATAGCCGAACTGCCTGAGGACCCTGCCCAGAAGATGTCTGACAATGACCGGTCCGCAGCGAATATGACCAGAGAAGAGGGAAATGATGTCGAAGTCTCTATGCGGACGATGATCGACATAAGGAGTCCAACAAACATCCTCCATGACCAACCTATCTAGTCGTCTACGATAGGTAATCATAGGTAATGCCTATGAAGCCTTCCACCGACACGCTCGTGGTTGAGACTCCTGATAATCCTTCACAGCAGTGACATTTCCCACAGTGGGGAAATGTTCATAGATCCAACACTACAAGGCAATAACCAACATTAGTTTGTTATCATCAGAAGTAAAAAAACATATGTATTCGTATTAAGTACAATGACAATTATCGAACCATTACCTGCAGTAGGGTGATATAGCCTGCTAGATGCTTGCCGTGGTGCTGACATGCATAATTTAGGTTAGCATACATGTGAACAAGTGCTGCCACACCCCAAGCATATCCTCCTGCATCGTCTAGATCACGAAAGGCCTCCAAGAACACTACACTGATATGTGTAGCACTCTTGTTGGCAAACAATGTGCACCCAACAAGATGAAGTAAGTACGCTCTGGCTGTGACAATCCACCTCATCTGGTCGCACTTCACAGCATAGATGTCTCGCAGCCAAGACAAACCCACATATGCCCCATGGCATTGCTCCATCTCCGCCCCGGCATCTTCAGGGGATATCTCCAGCAAGTCAACAAGCAAGTGAACCGCCTGTCCAACATCGATCATGTCGTACGACAAAACTGCTCCTGCAATGGGGATATGCAACAGCGACGCCACATCATCCAAAGCGATCGTCAGCTCCCCCACAGGTAGATGAAAGCTACTCGTCTCGGGGTGCCACCTCTCCACAAATGCCGAGAACAAACCCCTGTCACCTGTCTCGACTGAGCATGCAATCAACGACGCTAAGCCGGTAGCAGCAACCAGCCCCTCTATCTCGAGTGCAGGCCGCCCAAATTTATGAACCTTTCTTCCGTGGGACGCCAATTTCAACTCAGGCCGTTCCTACAATCATTTTACATCAATATCAGTCATGTACTTCAAAAATCAAACCAATTACAATAATAAACAAGTATCTGTCCTTCCCACACTCGAAGAGCCACGTGGTCAGCATACTGTGTCAATACTGACGTGTCCTATGGCCCACCTGGATAACCTTCCACTTCGTCAACTCCCCCCTCCATGGAAGGGATATCAGGCTCCACATGTCGGTCCTCAAGACCACCATCCTCATCCAAACCAGCCCCCAAATGCAAGTCTCGAGCCGGAGGGTCAACAACACTTGCCCCTGGCCTTTGTCTTCTGACAGATGCCGTAGGCCTACGACGTTGAGGGGCTGGCTCTTCATTCCCACTGTTGTCTCTACTAGATCCTCTGTCTACACCACGACCTAATGTCCGATGTCCTCCTCGTGTTCTAGCCATAATCTGGTATACAACAAAACCAATATGGAATTCAGCTCTCATTCAAATAGAAAGATATCAAATATAATGGGTGATAACAATATTATCACCATTAAGCTATTCAAACATAATCAACAAAACAATGACAAAGCCAACCATCATCACAACCACTACCACTTAATTGATGTAATCATCAAGACCAATACCAAAGGTAACCATAAACGGTATAACACCATAAGAGCAATAAGCCACAACTAATATATCCATGGAAGCATGATGACCACTATGAAAATCAAACATTACTAGCATAACAACAATAAGGCACAACTAATAACAATATTATGACACAAAGGTTGGTAAAAGGATAATGAACAAACAAAACAATCACAAACCCAAGCATCATCACCACTACCAAAGGCAACACAACCATCATGACCATTAACCAAAATATGATTAATCATGCAGCATATACTCTCCCATGTAACTCCCTTCCCGTGATATACTCATCAAGACCACTACCAAAGGCAACCAAAGTGGTATACTAGCATAAGACCAATAAGGCACAACTAAAAAATCCATGCAAGCATCTTGACCACTACCAAAACATATTGCCTTTTTATATGATACATATACAATAAGGTTATGGTTTTTGTGCAGTCCATGTTTTTCTATTTAATATATAGGCCACAAATCAAATTTCCATCCATCCCAAAATCACTATTAACATCATTATTATAACATGTAATTATCTAATCTAATTTAAATAAGTTTCCTAGCGACTCAAATATGTACAATAACCAATAAAATACATTCATTTAGTCATGAATTTAAAAAAAAAAACATTTTTAACAGCCTACGGATTACTCAATCCGTAGGAGACAATCCGTATGCCTTTTATGGATTACCCAATCCGTATAGGGTATACGGATTACCCAATCCGTCAACTCCATACAGAATGTGAATCCACATAAATACCTCAGACGGCAGCCGTAACTCACTCAGACCTCCAGCAATCAACCAACAACCACCAATGTAGACTCAAACGATTGCGAACTGACCCAAAGCTATGACGACCGGCGGCACACGGAAGCAAATCGACGAAGGGGAAAAATGGTGTATGCGGCGGCAAGCGTAACAAGGCAAATGAATAGTGAGTCACTTAATTATATGAGCAGAGACATTTACGGAAATGTACTGTGCGTTTCTGGGTGTATAAGCCTTTTATCCGGTGTTTTAAGTTTTTTCCCATGTATATGCAAGGAATGTAAACTGCAAAAGGCAATTTTCTTATCACGTTCAATGATATAAAATTAATGTTATCGATTTAAGCGCAAGCATGAGCATAAATTTTCACCCAATTTTTTTGAAATTGATATTTACACTCTAAAAAATAAAAACGAAATTGTTCAATTGGAAAGAGCACCTAATTTTTAGAAATGAAAAATGAAATATTTACAATAAAATGAAATAAGATGGAAACAGTTACAAACTTAAAAATAAAAGATGAAGAATATGATAAGATAACTCTTATTCATGGTTCATTTTTATAGATTTTATTTAATGGGGTATGGATAGAGTAGAAGATTGCCAATTAGCACTTCTTAACATTCCTCAGAACACTATGCAAGAGCCGATGCATCACCAAAATAAAGGAAATAAATAAAATAATAAAATTAACGAGGTCTTAAACAACCTAAGATGTATATGTTATATTTATTTCTAATATTCAAGCACACATAAGAATAGACAACGAAGAACCTACTCTCTATTCATAAATCATAATTGCTAAACTGAGTGAAGTCATGTACAAAATGAGCTCAATGGACATCTACACAAAATAATCGTGGAGCGTTGGAGCAATGAACAAAGCAGATACATAAAAACCTTATCATTACAAATTACCCGTATGCTTAAAAACAATTTCTAGGAGAAAACTTTTAGGTCAAGTCACTTTACACGATTGCCCAAAACTTTTTTCTACAAATTAAAACAGTTTCCATTTTCTTCTCTTTGTTCTCTAACATATGTGATTCCACGTCCCATAGGAATTTTGGGGCTACCTCTAGGATTCTTGAGGTAATATCTTCCTCGTCCCTAATGATAATAAATCCCTGCACATATAAGTAGCGCTGAGTTATTAGGAATAAAAGAAAATGAAAGTTGAATTGCAACATAAGAACTTGAGCGAGAAATAATGAGTCCATTTGATCTCTATACATAAGTGAATGAACAGGTAAACAAATAGGCACTATATAGACACCAATATTGTCCAATAATAAATGAGTAAATAAAACATGCACTGACATTGTAAAGACTTTTTACACTGTCATCTAATTATAAATTGTCATGTATGTTGACTTTTACATTAATTGCCTTAAAAGTTATACCTAGTGACAATTTAAAAAATTTACAAATACAATGCATAAATATTAAACTCATAATAAAATTTTACAATATCTTGTTCTAGACCAAGTAACAAGTATCCAATTCACCATGCGTTGGGGGACCAAGGCCAAAAAAGACCAGCACCAACAATGGGCCAGACACACCAGAGGTTCCAGAATACTCTTCTGTTAGAGGAACCTATGTTACCTGAAATTACCTCATGACCATGCTAGATTAATTGAGCACTATAAAAGGAACCAGTCACAAAGACAGTGCACACATTGTCTCGTACAATTATCTTGCTAGTTCACACTGACTTAGGCGATGGAGTGCCTTTGCCAGCACTCCTCACCTTTCATCGTTGTCTTGGACTAACATTTAGACTCATGTCTTCTACCCCAAAGTAATAAATAAATCTATAATGTATTACTGTTGCACCAATTTCTTCTTCAATCTTTTAACATTAGTTTGTTTAATCAAATGACACAAGGAGAAGGACCAAACTTTCAGGCTCCACAATTCTGCAAATTGTCTTCACATATTATCATGCAAGTTCAAAAACACATTTGGACAATTTACGTCAGATTTGACCAAAAGTCTTATTTTCATCCGTTGCATGAATTTTTACTCTGGTCTCATATATGCAGATAACCATGAAAGATGACAGTTTAGAAAAGTGATTACCAATGGCCGTATAAGTCGATCCATCTCCAGCATGATGTCCTCCAATAAACAACCTTCCCCTTTTGTTTTGTAGTGAGAAAAGAGGTAGTTGGCATGCAAAAGATCATATGTCCGAGGGTAACTTGAAAATGGTTCACACCTAATGTTTCAGAATCTATATATTAGCTGCAATCAACTAAGTACAAACACACGTCGTAACAAAGTATTTGCGGTATTTATATCAATAGCAAAGACTTACCAATCATGAAAAATTCCAACCAATCCCCGGGCATAAATTCCAGATAAGGTGTTCTTCATGCTTGCAGGAACTACATTCATTATCCAAACAGGAAAGTTATTGAGTGCAACAGCAAATCCACCACAATAGGCATTCATATCCATCACATTGCGTATTTCTGTCTCCCCAATATTCATCAGTCTCCAGTAATGACCAATTTGTTCTTGCCAGAAGACAGTATCTGAAGTAAATTCATTCCGATCTATACCTGTTCAAAAGGTTAAAGGGTTATCAGACTGAAAGATACTACTATTGATTGAACCATAGCAATGCTTGTTTTAACTTACAATTTCCAGTTTGGTAAAATTATGTTTTTAGTCCCTAAACTTTTTAGAATTTCTGTTCTTAGACCCTGGACTTTTTTCCATCCATATTTTTAGTCCCTTAAGTTTTTTCCGTCCTTACTTTTAATCCTTTTAAGGGAATAAAAGTAAGGACGAAAAAAAAGTTAGGGACTAAATGTAATGACGATAAAAAAGTTAAAGGACTAAAAACAGATAAGAGTTCAAGGACTAAAAATAAAAATTACAAGCTTAAGGACTTAAAAGATAGTAAACCCTTTCCAGTTGAACGGTTAAACAATAGTAGTCCTTGTTTTTGGGGTATTGATTCTTACCTATCCCATCCAAAAACAGGGGATGGACCAGCAGTTGCCTATCTATATTAATATGTTATCAATATGTACATTGACCCTTATAAGAATGCTTTTATTTTAGACAATTTGGGGAAATGGTCAAGTACGTGTCTGTCTGACAATAAAATAAATTTATTCAGGAAAAAATAACAAGAGCACTACTTGTTATGCTGATCCTACGCCTCAAAACTATTTTTAATTCTAATTTTTTTTATCATCTATGCAAGTCAATTATGTTCCCACTGAACTTGAAGTTTAAGAACAGAACTATTGACAGCTTGAGAAAAACTAACATTAAAATCGTCTCAGCTGATGAAGTTTCCACAACGCAACAAAAACTATGTTAGCAAAGCTAAGTTCTGCTATGCTGCAGATTGTGACTTTGATTAAAAGCTAATACCTGAATATTATCTAAAAGCCATTTGAAAGTACATTTTTATAATAACAAATCATATGCATGTCAAGAAGCATTAACATTGAAACCACGGTCATGCAAAATTTCTAACTGAACATGATATCTGTTGCTATCTGACATTTGTTACCAGGACCTTCATTTAAAGGGCATTTGAACAAATATCTGTGTGGACAAGTAAATATCTATACTCTCTGCACAATGCATGCGTGTGTGCGTGACCAGGCATCACCACTAGAAAGGTTGCACAAGTATAATTTAAGAGTAAGGAAGCTGAAAAATATGGACAGCAAAAATTAGCTTCTTGCACTTGTACAAAACAAAATGGACAGACCTATCATGTTAAGGTTCTCAGAAGACACTGAATGGCGCTCATGACTAGGAGGAAGCTTGTAAGGATCTGTTTTAGAATTTCTAACTAGAACACAGTTCTTTAGTTGGACATTCCATGAAGGTTTAGAATCATCAGCAGCGTCACAGAGGTTTATGCGCTTTTGTTCTACATTGTGCAAAAGGCATGACTGGTTATTTTCTTTAATCCATATTGCTGTCTGAACTTGTCGAGCAATAAGTCTCCAGCACATTGCTGTAGTCAAATTCATCAACTTATCCCAAATGACAGGATAATCTTTATCTTTTCTATAAGCAGGGGGGGCTGAATAAACAAAGTACCCATTAAAGCGAAGAAGGCGATTCAACTCCTTCAGTAAAATCCCATCTGCAGAAAACAAAATAAATAGACAATAAACAAGTCTGCCAAAACAACATGCAGTTTCATGAATCACTTGACAAATATGTTAATCCATCGCACATTAATTGCATTCAGTTTTCACAGGAATTAGTATTTAGGAAATATCATTCATTTACTCTTTTTTTCAGTGTAACAACTATTCTTTTTTTTTTTGATCAGCAAAGATAATATATATATATATATATATATTATAAAGATACAGTACAAGAAGTATTGCATAGTATACATCCTAGCAAGAACAAAAGTAGAACCTAGGTGGCTTAAAACATGAAAAAGCATGAAAAAAGCCAACTGAGTTCTGACTTAAGACTATGTCAATGAACGGAATAAAATACATATTAAGCCCTCCCCCCAGATTACAAAAGCCTCCCCCAAATTGGTAGACCAGAAATGGAAAGGAAAATTAAAACCATCCTCCAAATTTTTTAGACAAGACCAGGCATATAAATAGAGCATCGTCCATCCATTTATGCCTATTGAAACTCTCATTTTGGAAAATGATTTTGTTCCTATGACACCAAATGGTCCAGGTCAAAGCTACCCATCAAATCTGCCATCTCATCAATCTGAATCCAATGTAGCAGTAGAACGAGTGTTGAGTAAAGTGTTCTTTCGGGGTTACGGAAGATACACTTACTATATTTATCCACGACAAAGATTCCCACCAAAGTGGCAAAATTCTATCACAGCTGAAGAATAAATGGGTCGCATCCTCATCATTATTCCTGCAGAAAGGGCAAAGAGTGTCGTTGAGTTCCACATTTCTTCTACTCAAGTTCACCTTAGATGGCAATCTGTCCCTGCACAATCTCCACGCAAAACATAATGCTTTATTAGGTATTTTTAGCTTCCACAGGTCCTAGAACATATCATCTTGATATAGACTATTCACTTCGCTGTTAATAAAACTGGAAGCACTCCCCACTGTGTATTTTCCACTCAAATCAGCCACCTAAGTCCAAGTATCTTATTGCTGTAATTGTAGAACCAAGTCTTGAATATCCTCCATAAAATTTACAGCTGATTCAACCTCCCCCTCCATAAAATGTGTTCTCCACCTAAGCTGTCACTCCCATCCAGATTGTGTTATTACCCATATGGTGGATATATTGTTGTTGTTGATGAGGAAGCTGATACAATCTTGGATACCTCTCCATCAAAGTCACCCCATCATTTTTCCACCCATCCTCCCAAAACAGTACCTTGGAACCACATCCCACTTTCCATCTTATCCCACTTTTAAGCCATTGCCCCTCATCATTGGAATTACATACTAACCTGAGATCCCTCCACCAAATGGATTCGCTGCCGGATCTTCTAGGCCTTATCAAGCTCCTCCAGCCTCCATATTTTGAATTAGAACTTATGTCCACAAATCATCCTGCTAGTGGAACATGTTCCAGTACCATTTCCCGAGTAAAGCATAGTTAAACTTGGTTAAATCTTTAATTCCCAATCCCCCGAGCTCCTTTGGTTGGCAAATCAAATCCCATCTTACCCAAGCAATCTTTTTTTGATCAAAACTTCCACCCCACAAAAACCTCTTCTGAATTCGCTCCAGGAAAGTTATCACCTTCTTCGGAACACTGAAAAAAGAAAAAAGAAATATAGGGATCGAGTTCAGGATTGACTTTATCAAGGTCATCCTTCACCCAAATGAGAGATATTTATGTTTCCACTTAGCTAATTTTCGCTCATATTTCTTGATTAAGGAATCCCATGTCTCAATACATCTTGGATTCGCTCCAATAGGAACACCCAGATATGAAAATGGTAGTGACAGCCATCTACAGTTTAGGTAAGAGGCAGCATTGTTAGTCCATTGCTCATCCATACCGAACACCCCAAATCTACTCTTAGCAAAATTTATTTTCAAACCCGATACCAATTCAAAGCTCCTCAACATCACCTTAATGGCTTTAACGTTTTTCGTCGAGGCTGCTCCAAAGAAAATGGTATCATCAGCATATTGCAAGATGTTGATATCAACACTTTTTATTGAAATACGAACACACTTTTTTCACATTCAGATTGAAACCCAAAGGGTTCATTATACAACTAATTCTAATACTCTAGAATATTCCCCAACTTATTCTAATACTCTAGAATATTCCACAACTAATTCTAATACTCTAGAATATTCCACAATTAATTCTAATACTCTAGAATATTCCACACTCCCCCTCAAGTTGGGAGATATATATTAATCAATCTCAACTTGCTAATTAAATCCTCAAAGGTGGGCTTGTATAATCCTTTGGTAAGAATATCCGTCGTCTGCTCTTTGTTGGTATATATGACAAACATACATTACCATCCTCTTTTCTTTGATAAAATGACGATTAACCTCCACATGTTTAGTTCTGTCATGGTGAACTGGATTTTGAGCAATACTGACAGCAGTCTTATCATCACAATACAATCTGATAGGTAGGGAATAAGAGATCTTCAATTCCTCAAGAAGTCTTTTTAACCAGATTCCTTCACAAATACCATGGGCTAGAGCCCGAGATTATGCTTCTGCACTGCTTCTTGCAACAACTGTTTGTTTCTTACTTCTCCAGGTCACAAGATTTCCCCAGACATAGGTACAATACCCTGAAGTGGATCTTCGGTCCATTACCGAGCCAGACCAATTTGCATCTGTATAGATTTCAATCATCCTCTTGTGTCCCCTTTGAAAGAACATTCCTCGACCAAGGGTGTTTTTGAGGTACTTGCGGATTCTATAAACTGCACTGAGGTGTTTTTCCTTAGGAGAACGCATGACTTGACTAACCATGCTAACCGCAAATGCAATATCAGGCCGAGTGCGAGATAAGTAGATCAACTTCCCCACCAACCTCTGGTACTGCACTATGTCAAGTTCTTTCCCGTCTTCAATTCCCAATTTAATATTAGGATCAATTGGAGTCTTTGCTGGCTTGCACCCAAGCATTCCTGTTTCTTGCAACAGGTCCAGAATATATTTCTTCTGAGTTAAAGAAATTTCTACCTTACTACGAGCAACCTCCATGCCAAGGAAATATTTGAGGACTCCAAGATCTTTTAGTTCAAACTGATCAGTTAAAACTGCTTTAAAGAGTTTATCTCCTCACAATCATTTCTAGTGACAATTATGTCATCAATAAACGATGAGTATAGCAATTTTGCCACCATCAGAGTGTTTATAAAATAGAGTATGATTAGTCTGAGCTTGGAGGAATCCTCTTCCCTTCACAGCTTGGGTAAACTTCTCAAACCACTCTCTAGGGGATTGTTTAAGCCCATAGAGAGACTTCTTCAACCTGCATACTGATCCGTCTCTTTTTTCAAAATCAGGTGATGGATCCATATAAAAACTTCTTCATGTAAATCTCCATTCAAGAAGGCATTCTTTACATCTTTTTTTTTTTTTTTTTATCAGCAAAGATAATATATATTATATATAAGACAGTACAAGGAGTACTGGTGAGAATACAAAGTATCAGAATCTACTCAGAACTTTGATGGCTTTCTACCAAAGCCAACAAAGTTCTGACAGATTGCACAAAAAGAAAACCTAAAAAGCAAAATACATGTCGGTTAACCCCTCCCCAAAGGTGCAAAACACTCTGTCAA
>PYAF01000196.1:126796-145513 GCA_007407185.1 Glycine tomentella | reverse complement strand
TATTAGAGAAATGTATAAAATCAAATTAAATAAATAAGTAAACAAGTATAAGTATAAGTAGTTGATGTTTTTTGTCTTAGCTTTAATTTATCTCATTTTTGTCCTTTATGTTTTCAAATATTCATTTTAATTCTTTCTTTGATTTTTTGTTAACATTTTCAGTCTTTTAAATTTTGAAATAATTAATATAACATAGTAGTGGCTAAAAATCATTATTATATGTAATAATATTTTAAAAATTATAAACTAGTGAACAACGGTCTTAGTGATGATGAAGAACATTTGTCTAGATCAAATCACAAAAAAAAAAAATCAAAAATCATTTTGCAATTCCAAATTCAAATAAAAAATAATTTGTAGGACCTATGTATGTAACAAGCTACACATCTAAGAAACAAAGTTAATTTACAAAGAATCAATTAAATCAAAATCACAATAATTAGTAAGAATAAAAGAATGAATGGAATATAAGTTTAAAACAATGCAATCAAAATTATCTAATAGATAACAACTTTGTCAATTGCCTAAATGTTGAAACATAAGTCCTGACAATGGCGTCAATTTCTTGTTCGTACTCTTGAGATAGACAAGCGAACCTAGTCTATATGTAGAAAGAAACATAAAGTATTTAGAGTTATTGTATCCACAGAGACCATGTGCAACAAATATGAAATCAACAATTTGTTTTTAGAAGCATTCGTTGCAACAATATGTCAATTCGCCGTGGTGAATGTCTCAAGTTTTAATTTTTGAAAAAAGGATTTCGTTGTAGCGAATTGAGAGTTCACTATGGCGAAAGTAAATTGTTTTTGGCTTTTTGAAAGAAATTTTGGAGCGAAACAAAATTCAAACAAAGAAAAGCGTTGTTTAGATGAAATTCATATGATTCAACATATGCAATTCATTCCTAATCAATATCTTATTCAATGCAACCAAGATTCAAACTAAAATGACTAATCTTAATTCCTTAGTGACTAATCCTTGAGTTCTAAACCAAATCCCTAATTCCTTAGGTGATTTGACCTAAAAACTCAAAGCTTGATAAGTGGATATGATGGAGGTCCATTGCAAGCTAAAGGTCTAGAAGGAGAACTTGAAGGACTTCCTTTGATTAGATTTAGAGGACACACGACAAGAGCTAGAACTCAAGCCCTTCAAGACAACATCAAAGCTAACTTGTATCTTTTGGACAAGCATGAAGAAGCACTCCAACTCAAGAATAACAAGGGCTGGATTTTGTATTCTAAAGTTGAATTTAATTCCATTTAATTTTAGCACTTGTTAAGTAGCAAAAGTAGTGGAAATAAAAGGCTATTAGGTGCAATTGTGTAAAGAGGTGTAGGTGACTTGCGTGTAAATTGTGTAGCACCTATGTAAGCTTGTTGGCTCCCATTGAAAGCTAAAATTACTGCACCTTGACACGTGTTGGATCAGCCAAGAGTCCCCTTAGGAGAAGCTTGCACCTCAAGCTTCATTAGCTTGCATTAGGCTTCACTAGTTTGCACTACAAGCTTGCCATTTATTTGTAATTTCCCTTGCATTTAGTTGTAATTTTGTGGCTATATATGGCTGCCCAAAACTGAATGTAGTCATTTTTGATCATTGAATACAAAATAGAATTTGTTTGTGAGAGGTTCTCTGTTGTTTTTGTGCAAGAATTTCTTGGGTCTTATCAATGACTTCTCAATGCTATTGTGGCGATTCTTCCTAGACTTATTGGAGAGCTTCTTCATGGTGTCTTCCATATTCATCTCTTACCTTCTTCCATTTTCCATTGCTGCACTTTGAAGCTTTCTTTCAGCCCTTGGGCTGCATATGAAATTGAGGACATCTTGTGTTCTTGAAGAAGCTTGAAAATTCGATTTCATTGCAAGGTAGATTTGGGAAATAAATGTCTAATGGGTTTAGACATACATCATGTGGTATCAAGAGCCTAATCCTTGTGAAATTCTTCTTCAATTTCAATTCTAAGAACTTCTCCAAAGGTAAAAATTGCACCTAATCGAAAATACTAAATCTTACTTCTAGTCCTAGTTTTCTTGAGTTTTCATGAAAATCTTGGTGGTGTGGGCTTTGTGTTGTGTTCCGCCACCTACCCTTGTGATTAGCTTCAAGTTTCGTGTGAAATTCATGTTCTTCATGTGTTCTTGATAATATTCTAATTTTCTAGTTTTTTATTCTTGTCAACTTGTGTTAGTAGTTGTTTGTGTGTTGTATAACCACTTGTCTTGATTCTAATCTCATGCCTAAATTGAATTGAGTTGTTAGAAGCAAATTTTACAATTGTCATACATAGTTTTTCGTGATTCGTTAAGTTTCTTTAAGAATTCTTGAACTTCTACAAAAGAAAAACAAAAGCTTACAAAATTTTTGTGAAATAAACAAAAAAAGGAACAAGAAAAACAATTAGGTACAACCAAAGAAATTATTGAATTGGTGGTTGGAAAATTAAAAATAAAAACAGAATTTAGAAGCAAAGAAAAGTTATAAAAACTACAAGTTCAAATTTCCTTTGAACCACAAAATTAAGCGAACTTGTATGACATGCAACTTTGGTGAAATTTGGCTTCTAACAATTGAATTTGATGGGTATATCCTCCTTGTGCAGTTTGGTCTAGCCAATATCCTTGAGTTGTCTCATTAAATTCCAATTTGAGTTTGTCCTTTTCTAAAAATTTTACTTTTGTTGCTTGTCTCTTAAAATTTCCAAGGTTTTGTCTTAGAGTTTTCTTGTTCTTGGACTC
This sequence comes from Glycine tomentella, assembly GCA_007407185.1. Classification (NCBI taxonomy): domain Eukaryota; kingdom Viridiplantae; phylum Streptophyta; class Magnoliopsida; order Fabales; family Fabaceae; genus Glycine; species Glycine tomentella. The sequence goes on along the minus strand of PYAF01000196.1, from coordinate 142,769 downwards.
TTGAGTCTAGCCTAGAATTGTTTCCTATTTCACTATAGTAAAGAACTTTGATTGAATTAGAGTTTTTGTTTAAGAACTATAGAGAGGAACAAGAGTGGGAAAAGGCAAGAGAGAACATTAAAGAAAAAGCCTAGATAAAGTGTGCAAACATGAGTGTGAGTGACAAAAACTTAGAGAGTGGTGAAAATTTCCTTATATAATTGTGTTTTTGCTAACCAAAATTGAAGGATGAGCTCAAGAGGAGAAGAGGCTTTATCACCTAAGACCTCTAGGTTGATGAATGCCATTACAAAACAAATGGAAGAATTACAAACCAAAATGGATGCTAGATTTGATGAGTTACAAAAGGAGACCCAAAGAAGGATTAATCCAATTGAAAGTGTGGATGGAGAGGCTCATGGCAATAGGAGGGTGAGTGAGTATGCATCCTCTCATGGAGGAAATTATGAAGATGAGGGAAATGAGAGGGAGGATTAGAGAGAAAATAATAATAGAAGAGAAAATAATAGGAGACACAATCCTAGGAGGCACAATAGAGATGAGGAAGATTGGAGATTTAGGAGAGAAGAGAGAGAAAGGAGAAATGGAGGATTGAGTGGAGTGAAAATAAAAATTCCAAAGTTCCTTGGCACTTATGATCCTGAAGTTTACTTTGACTGGGAGATGAAAGTAAAAAAACATTTCTCATGCCGACAATTTGATGAATTAAAAAAAGTGATTCTAGCAACTCTAGAATTTGGTGGCTATGCTTTGGTGTGGTGGAAACAAATTCAAATGGACATAGAGAGGTTGAGGAGACAAAGAATAAATGGCTGGAATGACTTGAAGATGTGCTTGAGAGAAAGATTCGTTCCCACTTATTATGCAAGAGAAATCCACAACAAGCTTCAAAGACTATTCCAAAACTACAAGAGTGTTGATGACTACTATAAGGAGATGAAATTGATGATGATGAGGGCTGAAATTGTGGAGGCCAAGAGGCAACCATGGCTAGGTTCCTTCATGGCTTGAATAGAGAAATTAAATATGTGATAGAGCTACATTCTTATGCCACAATAGAGGAGCTAGTCCATAAAGCTCAAAGGGTGGAGCAACAACTAAAAAGGAGGAAAGCTTCCAAAACCAATGGGGCTGCAACTTCCAGCTGGAAAGACAAGCTTAGGAGGGAGGTTTCTCAAGTGAAAAATAAAGAAGAAAAAGGTGGAGAGCTCAGGCAAAATAATTATGGATCCAACTCTAACAAGATCAAGCAATATCAAGTATTTTAAGTGCCTTGGTAAGGGTCACATTGCTTCCCAATGTTCCAACAAGAGAACAATGATTTTGCTTGAGGATGGAGGCATAAAGAGTGAGTCTTCAAGTGACTCAAATAGTTCTTCAAGTGAAGAAGAAGAAGAACTTACACTTGTTGAGGCCGAAGAGGGTGATCTCTTGATGATAAGGAGAATGTTGAACAATTTTTGCCTAGAAAAAGAGGAGACTCAAAGAGAAAATAATTTTCACACAAGGTGTTTAGTTGAAGACAATGTATGCTCACTTATCATTGATGGAGGCAGTTGCACCAATGTGGCTAGTACAAGGCTTGTTGAGAAATTACACTTGCCAACCACAAATCATCCAAGGCCATACAAGCTTCAATGACTTAGTGAAAGTGGAGAAGTGGTGGTAAATTCTTAAGTGCTCATTCCTTTTTCCATTAATTCTTATAATGATGAAGTTCTTTGTGATATTGTACCTATGGAGGCTGGACATATCCTTCTTGGAAGGCCTTGGAAATATGATAGAAAAGTCATACACAATGGCATGGAGAACCCTTTTGAGTTTGAGCACTTAGGCAAGACAATTATTTTGAGGCCTTTGACTCCTAAACAAGTGTGTGAAGATCAAGTAAGAATAAAAGAAAAGAGAATTCAAGAGCTGAAAAAAATACTGCACTTGATATGACAAAAAAAAGCAAAAATAGTTAGCTATCCAAGAGAAAAACTAGTGAGAAGAAAAAAAAAGAAAGAAAAAGAGAGCAAAAAAATTCATGAGATTAAAGAGAGTTTGTTCTTGAGTGAAAAGGAAATCAAGAGAGTGTTATTAGCAAAACAACCTCTTTATTATATGGTTCCTAACTCTCTTTGTTTACATGTTGAAAAGGAAGGAGAAAAATTGTCCAAAGCTATGCAATCTCTTTTGGAGGAATATGAAGATGTTTTTCCAAAAGAAATTCCTAATGGCTTGCCTCCTTTAAGAGGCATAGAGCACCAAATTGATTTGATTCCAGGTTGTTCACTCCCTAATAGGCCAGCATACAAGACTTCACCCATGGAAGCAAAAGAGATACAAACACAAGTGGAAAAGCTACTTTACAAATGTTGGATTCGTGAGAGCATGAGTCCTTGTGCCATGCCAATTATTCTTGTACCTAAGAAGGAGGGAAACATGAAGAATGTGCATGGATTGTAGGGCACTAAACAACATCACCATAAGATCCAAGAGGGGAAAGAATTCTATATTTGTTGTTGTTGATAGGTTCTCAAAGACGACACACTTCATTCCTTGTCAGAAAAATGAAGATGCTTGTGAAGTAGCCAATCCTTATTCAAGGAAGTGGTGAGACTTCATGGATTACCTAGAAGCATTGTGAGTGATAGAGGCACAAAGTTCCTTAGCCATTTTTGGAAGACATTGTGGGGTAAGCTTGACACAAAGCTCTTATTTTCATCAACTTGTCACCCACAAGTGGATGGCCAAACTGAGGTGGTGAATAGGACATTAGGTCAACTCCTTAGGTACTACATCAAGGGTAATTTGAGAACTTGGGAGGAGTGTTTACCTCACATCGAGTTTGCTTATAATAGAGTAGTTCACAAGACTACTTCCTTGTCTCCTTTTCAAATTGTCTATGGCTTTAACCTTTAAATTCTCTTGATTTATTGCCATTACCTAACACTTATTCTATGATTAATATGATGCTTTGTCTAAAGCTTCTTATGCTAGGAAATTGCATGAACAAGTGAAGGGCCATGTGGAGAGGAAGATGGAACAATATGCTAAGCAAGCCAATAAGCACAAGAAATAAGTGATCTTTAATGAGGGAGATTTGATTTAGTTTCATTTGAGGGAAGATAGATTTCCTCAAGAAAGGAAATCCAAGCTCCAACCTAGAGGAGATGAACCTTTTAAGATTTTAGAGAGGATCAACAACAATGCATATAACTTGAGTTGCTAAGTGAGTATGATATGAGTAATACCTTTAATGTTTGTGATCTTTCTTTGTGTGATGTAGGTACAAGTGAGGAAGCAAACTTGAGGTCAAGTTCCTTTCAAGAAGGAGGGGGTGATGGAGGTCCATTGCAACCTAAAGGTCTAGAAGGAGAACTTGAAGAACTTCCTTTGGTTAGATTTAGAGGACTCATGACAATAGCTAGAACTCAAGCCCTTCAAGACCACATCAAAGCTAACTTGTATCTTTTGGACAAGCATGAAGAAGCATACCAACTCAAGAGGAACAAGGGCTGGATTTTGTACTCTAAAGTTGAATTTAATTCCATTTCATTTCAGCACTTGTTAAGTAGCAAAAGTAGTGGAAATAAAAGGCTTATAGGTGCAATTGTGTAAAGAGGTGTAGATGTAATTGTGTGTAAATTGTGTAGCACCTATGTATGCTTGTTGGCTGCCATTGAAAGCTAAAATTATTGCACCTTGGCATGTGTTGGATCAGCCAAGAGTCACCTTAGGAGAAGCTTGCACCTCAAGCTTCATTAGCTTGCATTAGGCTTCACTTGTTTGCACTACAAGCTTCATTTCATTTGTAATTTCCCTTGCGTTTAGTTGTAATTTTGTGACTATATATGGCCCAAAACTGAATGTAGTCACTTTTGATCATTGAATACAAAATAGAATTTTTTTTGTGAGAGTTTCTCTCTTGTTCTTGTGCAATAACTTCTTGGGTCTTATCAATAGCTTCTCAATACTATTGTGGCGATTCTTCCTAGACTTATTGGAGAGCTTCTCCATTGTGTGCTTGAAGAAGCTTGAAGATTGAGTTTCATTGCAAGGTAGATTTCGGAAATCAATGTCTAATGGGTTTAGACATACATCATGATATGTACAATGTAAGCACTTGATTTCATCCCTAAAACCAAATCCTTGCACAATCTCAATTCGGATCTAGGATTTGAACTTGTTTCAAAACAATCCTAATATCTAAAAGTTAGGTTGATCACTCCTAACATCCATCTAAACATGAAATAAAAATAAGATCACATTAACAAAGAGAATTGAACAGAAAATAGAAAATTGTATACTTGAATTCTACTTTTTTTTCTTCAACAACTCGAAATTTAGCTCATTTAGATCATAAAGGATCCAAATATAACCTCAAGAGAAGAGTCACAATTGAAGAAAAGAGAGAGATAAGAGAGAAAATAGAGGGAAAGAGAGTTCGAGATTCTATTTCTAAATTTCACAAGTGAACCAAATTTTTTTACAAGGATGTTATATGCTCTTATATAGAGCTGAGATTACATTATATGTTTTTTGCCACAAAGGATTTTAGCTATAACGAGAATACAATTCGCTACAGCGAAATTATAGTACAAACAAAGGGCTTTTTTTTAGAACAAAGTGTTGGTTGGAAGACACTGCATGTAGCCTTCATTTTAGTGAGGTGAACTAATATAAATTGTTGTGTCTTGTTTTCTATTCTAAATATCTTTCATTACTTATATTTGGGTGATCAATATATAATCAACAAGAAGTAGTTCAAACATTACATGCATTCTAAGGTGTATCTTGATTGAAAGAAAACTTCCGATTTTGACTAAGGGTGATTGAGTGATACGATCCAAGTTTTAATTCCGCAAATTCTTTTAAAGAAAGTTTTTTTTAAAGACTATTTTAACCAATTCACCCCCATCTTGGTTATTTGAAGTGTGTTCATTGAACTTCACCAACTACCCTTTTGTTCCAAAACACAGGCCCTTAAAAGGTCCTCTAAAGACTGAATGGTTTGTTCAGTCTGATCATCAGTTTGAGGGTGATAAGCTGAACTTAGCCTAAGCTTGATTCCCAACGCTTTGTTCAGACTTTCCAAAATTTAGAGGTAAATCTAAGATCTCTGTCAGATACTATGCTAGACGACACACATGTACTCTGACAATCTCATTAATATACAAGGAGGTCAACTTTCCTAAAGAAAATATGATATTGATGGGGATAAATTGAGCATATTTGGTCAATCTGTCAACAATAAACCTTATAGAATCTAAACCTCTCGAGGTTCTAGGTAGTTCCACTACAAAATCCATGGAAATACTGTCTCACTCCCACTGGGGTATTTTTAAGGGTTGCAACTTACCTGAGGGTCTCTAATGTTCTATCATAGCCTTCTGACAGACTAAACATGCATACATAAACTCACTAACCTCCTTCTTCATGTTTGGCCACCAAAACATTGTGTTGAGATCCTACTACATCTTGGTGGCACTAGGGTGGATGCTCAGACTACTCCTATGTCCTTCCTCCAAGATCATCTTCCTAAGATTAGGTACATTAGGGACACAGATTCTATCTTGAAGTCTCAGGACTCCATCTGATCCCATATTGAAACTACTACCTCTCCCTGACGCTATGGCTTCTAACCAAATCCTCAGAAAAGAATCAGACTTCTGGCCTTCTCCGATTTCTCCTAGTAAACCGCTAGTAATCCTCAAAGCTCCTAGTCTCACACTGTTAGGGGTAACCTCACATGCAAGGCTAAGGTCCCTAAACTATTCTAGGAGATCCAACTCTCTAACCATCAAAGCAGACATGCAAGGATTTCCTACTCAAAACATCAACCACTACATTGGCTTTGCCAGGATGATAGTTAAGCTCAAAATCATAATCCTTAGGAAACTCTAACCATCTCCTTTGACGCATGTTCAACTCTTTCTAACTAAACAGATGCTTAAGGCTTTTATGATCACTAAACACTTCAAACCTAGAGCCAAAAAGATAGTGCCTCCATATCTTAAGAGCAAAAACTACAACAACTAACTGTAGATCATGCGTAGGATAATTCCTCTCATGCGTCTTAAGTTGTCTAGAAGCATAGGCTACTACCTGGCCATTCTGCATCAGCACTCCTCCTAAACCTATTTTTGATGCATCACAGTATACCTCGAAGGGTTCTCTTAGGTTAGGCAAAACTCACACAGGCGCTGTCGTCAGTTTTTCGTTAAGGGTTTAGAAACTATGTTCACACTGGTTGTAACACCCTAATATTTTAATAATTATATTTGTGAATTATTCTTGTGAAATTATTGATGTGAATGTTAAATTAGGTAAATGTTATATTCGAATAATCTATATTTTATATGAAATATTAATTAGGGATATTACAAAAATAGTTTAGGCATGATGACCATACTACCATTCCCTTAAATAAGAAATGACAGATATGTCTTTAAGGTGAAAAAGACGATAACGCCCCTGGATATTTTTAAAAATTACAAAAATGCCCCTAGATATTTTAGATGGAAATTATATAAATGCCCTTGGATATTTCGGAGAAGACAAGAATACCCTCAGATATTTTGGCTAGATATTTTAGGAGGGGAAATAACAAAAATGCCCCTAGAATGAACGATGGAATTACCATAATACCCTTCAGGCCAAAAATGACCTATCTATCTTTAGAGATTTTGTGAGAACTTGATGAAATTATAGAATACTCTTAGAGAGCAGGTTATTAAGATATTTTTGTGACAAAAAGCCTTAGAATAGAATTTCTATAAATTTTATAAGATGACAACTCTGAAATTATATTTAGGAAGATTGAGGTGGCAGAAAAATATGGAAAAATGAGAAATAGAATCTGTGGAATTTTTTCTCAATTATAGGATGTCCAGATTTATCCAATAAAATGGTTTGTTTGGTAATTTAAATGGTCAGAAGAAGAATAGACCAAATTAGAATTATGATAATAACAATCTTGTGCTTAAGGTCTGTATAGCACTCTGTAGAGATTAGTCATGAGTTCTTTGTAATGTAACTAAAGATAATTTTTGGAGATTTCTAGGATTCTATTATTTCATATTATTTAGGTGAAAGAATTCAAATTAAAATTAACTTTCTTACAAAGAATTACCATATGAAAAACCTTAGTTGGAATTAGGTTTTTCTTAAGCATCCAATGGCATAAAAAGAAGAAAAACTTATGTTCCCACCCTAGGTGTGAAGAGCACGTGTAGAACCATGAAGAAAGGAGGGGAACCTTCAAGATAAGCCACTTGTAAAGGTAAGCCATGTGATGAATACAAGTGTTAGTACACTTGTATGGCATGGATGCAAAGAAAGCAAAAATCTTATCTTGTCTCCTTTGACAGAACACGTAGACAGTTCTAGACATTATTTCAACAATCTCAACGGTCAAAAGTTACATATGTGGGATAGTAGTGTACATTTAAAATTTAAAGAAATCCAATGGTTAACGAATCCAGAATTGGAATTTTATTAAAACGGATTTTGGGATAAACTCAAGAATGGAAGGAAAACATAAAAATCTTCCTTGGCAAGCTATTTCACGAAAATACAAGAAGGAAGGAGAATTATTGAGAACCTTCAAGAGCTTGGACACTTGGATGGTGGAGAATAAAGAGCCTTCATGATTTGGCCACTTGGAAAGTAAGGTAATGATGGCTTAGGAGATTTTTTTTAGTTTCAACCACTATATAAAGGGAGGGGGACCTAAAACTCAAGTCATTCTCCAAGCTACTCTTCCACCTAGTTCACATGAAACCCCTCTTCCATATCCCTCCCATCCTTTCATTTCCAAGCCTAAATCAAGTTAGAAAATAAACCCCACCATAGTGAAGCAACACGTGAAAGCTAGGAGAAGCTAGGGAAAAGTTTGGCAAGCTTTTAGGAAGAAACAAGGTATGTATAGGGGGAGTTTATGCTAAATATAGTTTAAATGCTACTTTGTTTAAGTGTTGTTTTGCGTGAATAAGTGTTTGAATATTCATGTGTTGTTGAGTGTTTCCATGAAGTTCATATGTTGCTGAGAGTTTCTATGAATTTCTTTAAGTTCCATGTGTTGTTGAGTGTTTCTATAAATTTCCATGAAGTTCATGTGTTGTTGAGTAATATGTTGAGTTCTGAGTAAAATAAATATGAGTTGATGAAAAGAGATATGAAATAAGTGAATCAGTTTCATATGTTATAAGAGTTATCTCAAAGAGGAGGTATAAGAGTTGCCTCAAGAGGAGGTGTGTCAGATAGCTGCAGGAACTGAGTTCGAGTGTTCAGATAAGAGAAGTCTGAGCTGGGGGGTACTTGGCAGTGGGGAAATCACACCACCCACGATGATCACATGAGTGTGGGTGATAATCCTGTTACAACACTGTGGGACCCTGACTGATCGTTTTCAGTTCTGTGCCACAGAGATGGGGCTATCTTGACTGTTGGTACCAATTAATAAGAGTCTAAAAAGAAGCATGCATTTTTTTTAGGATGTTGTCATAAATTATATTTATCATAAACTTATCCTGTATTTTTGTGTCTGTGGTTGACACCTGCGATGACCTCAATTTATTTGGGTGAGCAGAGGAACAGTAAAAGCATAGCAAGCAGATGGATTTTGTGGAAGATGGTGGAAAGCTATTTTGATGCAGATATTTTGTAATAATTATGATATTTATTTGGTGATATGTATTATGTAATAGAACTAATAAACGGTCTGTATTTTATTAGTTTGGACTGTATTATGGATTAAATTTAATTATTATGAACTTCGAACAAACACGATTACAATATTGATGATTAGTACCTTTCGCATGAATTATTCTAAGAAAGAAGACAAGAATTTTCCGTGAAATTGTAACTAAGATAATTCTAAAGCAAGTGGAAAAGAAATTTCATTCAAAATCAATAAAATACAAGATGGTAAAATGAGATGTTACACTGGTCATCCCACACAAAAACTTGACCCTTACGAGTTAGCTTGGTCAATGGTAAGGCTAACTTGGAGAAACCTTCTATGAATCTCCGGTAGTATCCTGCTAAACCCAGAAAACTCCTAATCTCAAACACCGACTTGGGACTCTCCCACTTAAGAACAACTTCTACCTTGGAAGGACCTATAGCTATACCACCTTGGGATATCACATGTCCTAAAAAACTCACTTTCTCTAACCAAAACTCACACTTAGATAACTTAGCATAAAGTTGTTGATCCTTAAGGGTTTGCAGCACAATCCTCAAGTGCTTCTCATGCTCCTTTCTAGTCTTAGAGTATACCAAAATATCATCTATGAATATTACCACAAAACTATCAAAATAAGGGTGAAAGATCCTATTCATATAATCCATAAACACACCAGGGACATTAGTCGACCTTAACGGGTCTTAAAAGCAGCCTTCGAAATATCCTCAGACTTCACTCGAATCTGATGGTAACCTGACCTAAGGTCTATCTTACTAAACACACAAGCTTCTACCAGGTGATCCATAAGGTCATCTATTCTAGGCAAAGGATACTTATTCTTAATCATCACCTTGTTCAACTGACGGTAATCTACACACAACCTTATGGTCCCATCTTTCTTCTTCACTAACAACAGTGGTGCTCCCCATGGAGACACACGGGGTCTCATAAACTGTTTATCCAACAACTCTTCTAGTTGTTTCTTAAGCTCAGCTAACTCTATAAGACATCCTATAAGGGGCTACGGATATGGGTCCGACACTAGGTACCAAATCTATAGAAAACTCTATATCTCTCTCAAGTGGTAAACCGGATATATCCTCAGGAAACACTTATGGAAACTCTCTAACAACAGGAAGGTCACCTATAGGAACCTTGGTATCTACTTCCAGGTTACACAAGATCATGTACATTTGAGCATTTTCTTTCAAAGATGACACAATTTGGTTGGTAGAGATAAACATTCCATTCTTACTCACATCAGGATCACCAAACGCCATAATTTTATCAAAATAGTTTAACAAAACATGGTTAGAAGATAACCAGTCCACACTCAGAATAACATCAATTTAGCTGAAAGACAAACAAATCAGATCAATAAAGAATTTTCTACCAGAAAACTTTACAAGGCAATTCAAACACACTAGCTGGGGTTTCTACCACAAGATCACTACTCAAAGAAGTCACATAAAGTTTTAGTTTCTTCACACACACAATCAAGATACAAACGAATGGGTTGCATCGGAATCAAATAACACAAGTAACAAAATCCCATATTTTCCTTGGTAATGGGGAAATACCTCACCGACTCTTTGAACTTAGTTGTATACTCAGCCACAGTCATACTCCCTTGCTTAAACTTTAAGAATTCCATCTGCTTCAGGAAAATACTTCTCCAGAAATACCTTCTTGAAGGTTTCCCTGGTCATAGCTTGACCTTTAGCCTCAAAGCTTGGAAAACATCAGCTATTGCACAGTCATTCCTACCAGCCATCACTTCTTGCGCACACCAAGAAGTGAGAACATAGAAGGGATACACACAAGAAAAAGAAATAAAGCAATTTTATACCTATCTCAAGTTCCTACTCAATTACTCTTGAGAGTTAATGCCTCGAGAAATCACTTCTCTACAACAGTTCTCTCTCGAGACATTAACACTTATTCTTCACTCTTTGTATTCCTGATTGCTTCCCATAGTGTCCCATTGCACTTCACGAATTATCTAGATGGCCAGTCTGATAACTCATGACAAAGCATTGGAACTCATGGTATAACAGACATCAGGAATACAAACATTTCATAACCACACCAATAAACCTCCACAACATATGCATCACAACAATGTAAGCCAATCTCAAACACAACCAGCTCAGTCAACCATAAAATAGTCAATTATTCCAAACATCAAACATTCAACAAGCAAACACAATGCATAAAGAAACATAGAAGACTCACAACTCACTGGCCAAAAAGGTTCGACCTGCTTTGATACCACTAATGTAAAGACCCGCCTCGTCGCTACGATATCACTAACTCTTAATAGTACAAATCTCAATTTTAATAAAAACTTCATATTTGATTATGAAAACGATGGTAAACTTTTTGCAATAATACAATTATCATACACATATTACAATTACATGATTAAACACATATGTACATATATATTAAATCAGTACATATCATTCATATGTTAGAACTTTCTTTAGTTTTACATGTATATACACCTGAAATTACATATCTAACAAAAAGTCAAAGAACTAAATAAGAAAGAGTTGATTAACAAAACACAACTCTTTCCAAAAAGAACTCCAACATCATCACGTCGGCTTGACGGTTCCAACCAAAAAGAATCTCCTCCAGAGTAACCTGATGCTGCTCATCTGCTCACACGAAAGAAAGTTCACGATCATCATAGGTACCAACTACACGGTACAACAAATGCAAGGGTGAGTTTATTATATAAAACCAACAAGCATCAAATAGCAGCAGTTGGGAAAGAAACAACATTACCCACCACAATCATTAACCAGAATCCATTATTCCAATACACACTCAACAAACCAATCATCCAAAGCATTTCACAACTCAAACAATGATGCACAGAATGATGCATGCACCTGACTCATCTATCAGCATGCAATGTGGTACCATCCTCATGGAAATAGTCTCTCTCAGGAAAATGATGCAATAGCTCATCGATGTCACCTTGTCGTGCACTGGTCACTCCCCCCATGGTGATCAGTCCGGAGTCACAAGGGAGTTCCAAATAGAGTGATGCCCCCTAGTACCATCGTACTTACTGTCACCATTCTATTTCCATCCATGTAATATGAAGTATGAACATGGGCACCATCAATGCAACGACCATGGATAGATAGGGACCAGAATTTTAACAATCCCTTTCTCTCTTGGGATGCTTAAAATTCATAAACCCACACTCACAAGGTTATCCAGTCATGCACTCCCATGTACATACACAACATCACCGATTCACTGACCATGGATAGATAAGGACCAGAATTTTAAACAATCCAATTCTCTCTTAGGATGCTTAAAATTCATAAACCTACCCTCGCAAGGTTACCCAACTGGTCAATGTATCCCACGTGGACATACACAATCTACAACCATAGGCACAATCAATGCACTGATTATGGATAACTAGGGACTGGAATTTTAAACAATCCATTCTCTCTTTAGGATGCTTAAAATTCGTAAACTCACCCTCGCAAGGTTATCCAATCAGGCACCCCCATGGTATTCATATGTATCTACATCACACATTTCAATATCATCATCATACATATCAAACTCATCTCATTTCAACATCATGAACCACATCAACATTATCTCATTTGAACATCGTTAACCACATCATGATTATCTCATTTAAACATCACCAACCACATCAATAACATCTCAATTTCAATATCATCAACAACATCGACATCATTTTATTTCAATATCATCATCATAAACATCAATATTCAACATCATCAACTATATCGACATTATCTCATTACATCATCATCAACCCAATCACATTATCCCATTTCAACATCATCTCATTCATTCACAATCCATATTACCACGAGATTGGTATTTTAGGAAAATTCTAAATTAAAGAGGAGGATTACAGTATAGAAAACAAACTCTCATGCCCATTTTAAAAAAACTAGTAAAGAATTAAATAGAGAACGAATTATAAAATTTTGGGCAGAGTCTCTTCTTTAATTAAGACTTTTCCCAAAAATCCAATCATCACAACAACAACATCATTCACAGTTTTATCCATCAACAAGAAAATTCATCGCATCCCATTAGTTAAAAACATCATTTCCCTTGAAAACGAGCACACATAGGAACACACACACATCACTCATAAATACATTGCATCCCATTAGTTAAAAACTTAGTTTTTCTTGAAAAACCAGCACACAACAGGAACATGCAGTTATCTACATAATTGGACTCCCTGACCCCCAATTATGGTACCAAAACTATAACTAAATAATAAACCCCCCTTACCTAACTAGGGGTTCTCCTTGTTACAACCTAGCGATGTTGTTTCGTGATCCTTCGAATACGCGTGCTTGTCCGAACGCAGAGCTCTATATACCAAATAAAAGATAGTTTAGTATAGATTTCAAAGGCAAGTTCAAAATTAAAATTTGGGGTCAAATACCCCCTCAAACCGTAAAATGGCTAAACGATGTTCTGGGAGTTCACATCAAAAGACATAATTTTGAAATTTCAATCACACCAATGTGACCAAGACTCAACAAGGATCACAGAAATGACATGAATTTCATAAAAAAGAGACTTTTACAACATCTCATTTTCAAAGGATTTTCAAAGGAAGTGTAAAACTCCCAACAACGGTACCCTAAATACAAGAGACACTAAAAGAAGCTTAAACTAGCTAGAAGAAGCAAAGGAAACCAAGGTTATCTCAAGGAAACAAAGAATGGAGGATTGGAGGCTTCGTTCTCTACCGAAACTTTGAGAAGAGTTTTGAAGATTCCGCTCTGATTAAAGTGCTCCTCTCCGTGCGGTGGTCCAATGGCAAGCGACGGTGGCTCGTGGTGGTCACCGGTGACCGTGGCTGATGGAGGATGATGGTGGGAGGTTGAAGGAAGCTAGGAGGAAGAAGAGAACCTTCATTTTCATGATTATGGCTGCTGGTACGTATTTATCAAAAATGCTTGCAAAATTTGCCTAGGTGACCTGACCCAATTCTAGAATTTCTGCTTCAGTGAAAAATTAATTTCTCATGTTATAGATATAATTCGGTCAATCCCAACAGTCAAAACTTTCATAATTGGGTTATTAATCCTAAAAGTTGAAGATGATCCAACGGTTAACCAATCCAAAATGGTGATTTTACTAAAACAGGTTTCGGGTCAACCTCAAAATCACACAATTCAATGCAGCTCAAACAAACTCCACATAACTTGACCTTTACACCAAGCAATTGCACATGGATAATTCACATAACATTTCAACTAATCCTAATTTATAAAGTAATCAAATTATAAAAGGAATATATCACACATATTTTAAGTTATCGAAATTTCAAGGTGTTACACATCATACAACTCTAATCATTGCATGATCCAGCTAGGAACAAATCCTTCCTCGCAAAGGTAACCCGCCATGCTCCCCTCATGGGTATCAATATATAAACATCATACAATGACATTGTTCATATCAACATGATCTCTCATCAATGTCATTATCAACATCCACATCACATCATCTAATATCATCATTATACATATTACACTCATCCCATTTCAACATCATCAACCCAAACATCCATATTAACATTGTTTCATTTAAACATCACCAATCACACAAGCATTATCATTTTAATCATCACAAATCACATAAACATGACCAATCATTTCCATGATATCTCAATTTCACTATCATCTACAACATCAGTAATAAATACACTGCATCCCATTAGTTAAAAACATCATTTACTTTGAAAATGAGCACACACATATATAAGCACACATTAATCATAAATACGTCGCATCCCATTAGTTAAAAACATAATTTTTCTCAAAAAACTAGCACACAACAGGGATAAACAGTTATCCTCATAGTTGAACTCTCTGACCCCCAACTTTGGTATCTAAATTACTACCAACATAATAAACTCCCCTGACCTAACTAGGAGTTCTCTCGTTAAAGCCTCGCGGTGTTGTTTCAAGATCCTTCAAATACCCGAGTTTTCGTCCAAACGCAAAGCTCTATATACCAAATCGAAGATAATTTAGTATAGATTTCCAAGGTAAGATCAATATTAACATTTGGGGTCAAATAACCACTCAAATAAAAAGGGGCTAAACAGTGGTTTGAGAGTTGACATCAAAAGACATTATTTTGAAATTTCAATCACACCAATGTGATCGGGGTTCAACAAGGATCACAGAAATGACATCAATTTCATAAAAAGGAGATTTTTACTTCATCTCATTTTCAAAGGAAGTGGTAAAACTCTCAACAATGGTACCCAAAACACAAGAGACACTAAGAGAAGCTTAAACTAATTTGGTAATCAATTACGCTTCGCTTGTAATCGATTACATATTGCCTGTAATCGATTAAGGCAGTGCACAATCTGCTTTTTCAAAACATAAGCCATGGGATTTTCTTTTCAAATGCAAACATATAATCCTATATGCTATCTTCAAGATATGAATGCATATATATGAGTATGCTAATGTAATGCAAGGATCACAAGGAAATCTACTTGAACTACTTAGACAAATTACAAATGCCTTCAAATTGATTGGGCATGTAAGAAGCTAAAACTTCAAGACAATTACTTGAGCCTTGCTTTGACCTTTTTCCAGCTCCCCCTGTACCCAACAATCTCCCCCTTTTTGGCTTTGTGCATGCCAAATATTAATTTGAACATTTGTTGATACCATTTGTCTCTTTAAGTACATGAGAGAGCGATGAATGAAACGTGTAACGACCCGCCTCGTCGCTACGATATCACTAACTCTATATCGTGTGAATTTCAAATTTTGATGAAAACTCCATTAATTTGATCATGGAAATGGTAGTAAATTTTTCGCGATAATACAATTATCATACAACGGAACAAATACATAAATGGATACATATGGATGTGCATTTAAAACATTACATATCATTCACATGTCAGAACATAATCTAGTTGTACTTACAAATATTTACATTTGGAATTACATGACCAACAAAAGAATCAAGGGACTAACTAAGAAAGAATTACAATGTTATTGATGAGAATCCCCTTGCCTTGATATAATATACCAAAAATGATGAGAATCCCCTTGCCTTGATATAATTTCGGACCAATTCTAGGTTGGAATTCGCACACCAGCAGAGCCAAAATTCGTATTGTTAACTTTTATGTATTTCTTGGCCTACAGAACTCGGATTGGACCGATTCCAAAACGAGGTGAAAGATGACTTTCTGAAATGCAATTTAGACACAAAAAACACCGAAAAAGG
>PYAF01000196.1:106513-121534 GCA_007407185.1 Glycine tomentella | reverse complement strand
TGTTTGTGTTCTTGTTTCTATATCTCTTATCTCATCATATTCATTATTGTTAATTCTTTGAATCACATTCATTGTTCAACAAGATTTGTTTTGATCTATTGAATTCTTGGACTGAGCTATTTGATTGAGTAAAAGGTTTCTTGGTTTTAAAAGTGATAAAGATCCTGAAAACTCTGATTTGAAATTGATTTTAAAATACTAAGGTTCAACCAATTCACCCCCTTCTTGGTTGTTGTGAAGTATTTCTATTATTTTCAATTGGCATCAAGAGCTAGTTCTTGAGAGTTATTCAAGATCACTAGCTTTCTTCAAATAGAAAAATAAATACCTCACAAATAACCTTCAAGGAAGGTGCTTCTTTAAACAAACCTCCTATGTTTGAAGGGAAACATTTCAATTTTTGGAAAAATAGAATGAAAATCTTTATTCAATCAAATGACCCAAGTGCTTGGAATGTTATAGAAAAGGGTCCTTTCATTCCAAAGAAAACTGTTGCCAATGAATTGATTCCCAAAGAATGGGATGAGATGACTGAAACTGAACAAAAGGCTGCACAATATGATTTCAAAGCCAAAAATATGATCACCTCTCCACTTTCCTCTGATGAATTTTTCAGGACAGTAAGATGTAAGAGTGCTAAAGAAATGTGGGAGATGCTGAAAATTACTCATGAAGGAACTGAGGAAGTTAGGAGATCAAGGAAGCATGCTTTGATCCATGAGTATGAGATGTTCAAAATGAACACCAATGAAAGCATTTCTCAATTGCAGACCAGATTCACTCATATTGTTAACCATCTATTGGGTCTTGGGAAGATCTTTGATATAGAAGAATTAAACATAAAGATCTTGAAGTGTCTAACAAGGCCTTGGCAACCAAAGGTGACAACAATCAAGGAATCCAAGGATCTATCAAAGATGTCCATGGCTGCACTGTTTGGTAAGCTACTTGAATATGAGCTTAAAATGTCTCAACTTACATGTATTGAAGATGCAGAAAAGAAAAATAGAAGCATTGCTTTGAAAGCTGCAACTTCAAAAGCTGAAAAAGAAGAGGAAACAAGTGATGAGGATGCAAAAGACAACATAAACTTAGTTGTCAGAAAGTTCAACAAGTTCCTAAGGAAAAATAAGAACAAGAGGTTCACTAAAGCCAACAAGAACAACAATAGCAACAACAACAACATCAACAAGAAGATTGACAACAATTTTACATGCTTTGAATGTGGTAAACCTGGCCACATCAAATCTGAGTGCTCAATCTACTTGAAGAAACAACAAGGAGAGAACAAGGTAAGGAAGGAAGGGAAAGCTAAAAGAGCCTACATAACTTGAGAAGATAATGAGTCAACTACCTCAGAATCTTCTACTGAAAATAAAGAAGCTAACATGTGTCTCATTTCCACAATCAATGAAGAAGATAATGATCTCTCATGTGATGGAACTGAGGTAAGTTCTGAATATAATCAAGCTATTGATGCTTTCCATGAAATGTTTTCCTCTTGGATCAACTTGACCTTCTCAGTGGTTTGTTGTACCACTTCAGGTCCTAAAATGAAGTTCTCTCCAGTTCTAACCAACACAAGGGTGTCCTACACCTCTACCATACAAAGCTTTGTAGGGAGCCATGCCAATGATAGAATGAAAACTATTGTTATAGGTAAATTCTATCAACGGCAGAAAACTCTCTCAACTACCTTTTTGTTCTAATACACACGCCCTCAATAGGTCCTCTAGAGATTGAATGGTCCGTTCAGTCTGACCATCAGTTTAAGAATGATAGGCTGAACTTAGCCTAAGATTGGTTCCCAATGCTTTCTTCAGACTCTCCCAAAATCTAGAGGTGAATCTAAGATCTCTGTCAAATACTATGCAGACGGCACACCATGTAATCTGACAATCTCACTAATATACAAGGAGGTCAACTTTTCTAAGGAAAATATGATATTGATGGGGATAAGGTGAGCAGATTTGGTCAATCTGTCAACAATAACCCAGATAGAATCTAAACCTCTTAGGATTTTAGGTAGTCCTACAACAAAATCCATGGAAATACTGTCCCACTTCCACTGGGGCATTAAGGGTTGCAACTTACCTGAAGGCCTCTGATGTTCTGTCTTAGCCCTCTGACAGACTAAACATGCAAATACAAACTCAATAACCTTTTTCCTTATGGTTGGCCACCAAAACATTGTCTTGAGATCTTGATACATCTTGGTAGCACCAGGATGGATGCTCATAACGCTCTTTTGTCGTTCGTCCAAGATCATTTTCCTAAGCTTTGATACATTGGGACACAGATTATATCTTGAAGTCTCGGGACTCCATCTGATCCCACATTGAACCTACTACCTCTCCCTAACGCTATGACTTCTAACTGAGTCCTCAGAAAAGAATCAGACTTCTGGCCCTTTCTAATCTCCCCTAAGAAACCACTAGTAATCCTTAAAGCTCCTAGTCTCACACTGCTAGGAGTAACCTCACACACAAGGCTAAGGTCCCTAAATTGTTCTAAGAGATCCAACTCTCTAACCATCAAAGCAGATACATGCAAGGATTTCCTACTCAAAGCGTCAGCCACTACATTGGCTTTGCCAGGATGATATCTAAGCTCAAAATCATAATCCTTAGGAAACTTTAACCATCTCCTCTGTTGCATATTTAGCTCTTTCTGACGAAACAGATACTTAAGGCTTTTATGATCACTAAACACTTCAAACTTAGAGCCAAAAAGGTAGTGCCTCTATATCTTAAGAGCAAACACTACAGCAGCTAACTCCAAATCATGGGTAGGATAATTCCTCTCATGCATCTTGAGTTGCCTAGAAGCATAGGCCACTACTTGGCCATTTTGCATCAACACTCCTCCTAAACCCATTTTTGATGCATCACAGTACACCTCAAAGGGTTCTCTTAGGTTAAGCAAAACTAACACATGTGTTGTCGTCAGTTTTTCCTTAAGGGTTTAGAAACTATGCTCACATTGGTCATCCCACACAAAAACTTGATCCTTATGAGTCAGCTCACTACTACAGAAGCGTCATTCAAAGATGGTTATAAACCCCATACAAAGACGATTCTTCAACCGTCAACCGTCTTTGTATCCAATGTCGTTAAAAGTAAGACATTCAAAGACAGTTATTAAACCGTCTTCGTAACAAACGATTCTAAGACAGTTCCCCTAGTGAACCGTCTTCGAAGGTTTTGAAAAAAATAAAAATAAAAATAAAAATCATACATTGTAAGACGGTTCTAAGGTAAAATCGTCTTAGAATCAATGTGTTAAAATAAAAAAATAAACAATGATTCTAAGACGGTTCAACGGTATAACCGTCTTAAAATGGTCACATTCTAAGACGATTATACCTTTGAACCGTCTTAGAATCACTGTTAAAATAAAAATAAATAAAATGATGATTCTAAGACGGTTCTTAGGTATAACCGTCTTAGAATGTGACCATTTTAAGACGGTTATACCGTTGAACCGTCTTAGAATCACATTGTTAAAATAAAAAAAAAATATTAAATAAAAATTGGAATTAGTTTAATTTTCGATTTTAATCTTATTTTTTTAAAAGAAATATTAAATAAATAATAATATATATAATAAAATAATTTTAAATATCATGTAAGTCATTATATACTTTTATCAACAAATTATTTCATCAAAACACTTATAATTCAGAAAAATCATTTAAAAGAAAAACTAAAAAAGAAAAAGCTACAAGGAACAATCATGCAAGTACATGAAACAACAATTCAACAAGATTATTAATAGAGTCAAATATCCACAACATGGCTCCACTCTAACCACTGTCTCTAAATATTTGGTAGCTGCAATAGGCCATTAGGATAATATCATAACTTTATCCAAAACCGCATTAACATTAAATATATAATCTATTTTCTTATATGTATCTGCATTAAGCTCATTCAAAACTAATGGCTTCACTCATTCAAATGAATTAGCCAAAACTATGTCAGTAATAACAAATATCAGTGTTTGAAGGGTAGAGCAAGTTGTAGAGCAAGTAGCTAGCAAATATGCAAATGACAATAGGACACCACCTCCCATCAAAGAGCCAAAGGTCAACATTTATTGAAAAGGGTCTAGAACTGACTTTGAAAGAGGTTATATCACTAAAATCTATGGACATGAATAAATTTGGTACAACCAAAGCTGAGTAGGCTTATACCTAGCAGTACACTTCAAATCTATGGACATAGAGGCTAGTAACCACTAAGGTTTTGAAAATAAGTAGCTTGAGAATTCCCAACTAGCTGTTTGAACTCCAAACTAGGGTATATGTTCATTTAAAGAAGGCTTAAACTATAACAAGGGCACCGCCACCAAAGTGGAATTATATGGTCCAAAACAGATTCAATCAAGCACCTAAAAACAAATTTATTCCCAGTATGTTCTTTGAAGCACAAAAATTAAGAGTTATACATGATTACCTTTTCCCATCTAGGAGCAAAGAAATTCATTCCCAGTTAAGCCTATCTCTCCAAATGGCAAAGGAGAAACCCAAAATCCCCACTGCAACCAAGATGGCATATATGCTGCAATGGAAAAGCAATTAACCTTTATCTTCTGAACAAAATTCTCTGTTAAAGGTAAATCAGTTCTGGATTCTTACGTTTTGGACTGATGAAGCCACCAAGTCAACTATATCCCATAGATTCTCCATGAAGTCTTCTTTAACCAAGAATAAATATGAAGCCTTTAGCATCTTTGTAAAAGTAATCATATTAATTGTATTAAATTCTAGAGACAAAGGCAATTTTAAATGTAGGACTTTCTTGTACCTAATGACTAATGAGTATCAAGTGTTTTGTATGTAAATTTACTCACATATCTAACAAGACAGAAGTGAAAAATCTGGGAACAAAGTTAGCATTCCATCAAAGACTAACCTGCCAATCTTGGGGCTATAACCAATGACATAATAAGAAAGTGTTGTCGAAATGAAAGATTCCAACAATGAAAGTGGTACCTTTAAAACATCGAGATTGAGCTTCATGTTAGAAGCATCGTCGAGGAAGAAGACGTTGAAGTACTAGGAGGTTGCAGACGCAGGAGGGGAGGTGTTTGGCATAATGAAAACATCAAGTATGTGTCAGCCTGCCACACATATATAAAGCTATTTAACATATGTTCTAATGTACAAAAAATAAGGGCCATTTGGTTTGAGAAAATATTTTTAAATTTTCACTTTTAATAGTTACCTTAGGAAGAACAACGGCTGCTAGTTGAAGACTTGGTTCCCACGTCTCTGGGACAAGCTGCAAATGCAAGTTGCAGAGGGATAAAGAGATAAGACAGACAAGAGTAACATATATTTTGGCTAAATCTAAATATATAGTAGTAAAGAAAAACATTTCCAAAATTATATCATAAGGCAATCATAACATTCATAATAGAAAAGGTAATAGAATATTATAGTTGTTACTCGAGCCTTTTCTAAATTCAATCCATGATCAACATCATGAGCATGGATAAAAGTCTTCACGTTTGGGAAGTGCTTGCTCAGAGCCCAAACTGTTCTATAATTTGCTCCAGGGGAATCTAGAGTTACCGCAACAGCACATGCCCTTTCAGCCCCAACCTTGTGCAGGACCGAGCACTAGCTAATAAGTATTACTATTATCACAAAAATAATAAATTGAGAGCTGCACATGACACAACTGAAGGAGTTAGCTTCATCTGAGACCCAATCTGTTCACTGCAGGTGTCAGTAAGTTTTTTTCTTGAAAAAAAATCCTATATTGCTTGTGTCACCAATGTCAACTATCATACCAAGTATCTAAAGTTTAAAAACAATTATAGTTGGTATCAGTGTGAGCAACCTTATTCCTTACAAGTAAATAAGTAAACTACGCAGTATATTAAATGCATAGTTTAAGAAAATTACATTTTATCCCACAAGATTCATGGGAAAATATCCATGCTCAATCTATTGGTAGAATAAGAACTGAACATATAAGGACAATGCAACCTAAAGATAGGTGACTCTTAAGGTTTAGTAACTCTTCCTTTATATGACCCAAAAGAATAACTAATTAACTAGTAGGACCAATTTAAAAAATTAGACAAAATAGGTCATATAAAATGTCCTCTGACTCTCTGTGAGTGTGTGTGTGTATATATATATATATAATAACTCAAAATAAAAAAAAAGCAAGCATAAAACTATGTTATGATAATTTGTGTTCACATGTTACAGTTCTGACAATACAATGCTTAACCTTTCATCCAAATATGCAATAATATCCAAAATGTCAAGTATATCACTATGAACAAACAATCTCATGATTTCTAGAACATGTCAAGAATGACAGAATGGTGTAGAGTAAACTTACTGTTTCTTTTCTATAACATCCAAATTTATTCTGCAACTATACAAGGGAAAACATAATAGGTAAGAATATATGTATGCGACTAGATAAATCAAATAAAATGAGAAGCCATGAAAAATTACCTTCACAGAGAAGTCGGTAATATCTAACAACAACAACTTAGATTCAAAGTAATGTGCTAAAGCTTTGGCAAGCATTTGCTGGTAAACCAACTTAAAATTAAAAAAGGTTTCAGCAAGACAAAGTAGTTATATACCAACATACTGACCTATGATCAACTAGAGAATATAAGAACAGAAAAAAGAAAAGATAAAAATATGGAAAGAACTCAGTTGTTGTAAAGACTACATAAGAAATTAAGCATCTGGGTATCAGGAATTTTCAAAGAGTATGGAATTACAAAACATATTTTTTCATTTTTGGCACTTCAAGAAGTTGTTAGAGAGTGTGTCTTCCCATCATAGAGGTCATGAGTTATAGTTGCTGAAACAACCACTCAGGCCACACTCGAAGGCTATTTATATATGACCCTCTCATAATGGTGAGACTTGTGCAACTGCCCTTTCACACCAAGGGGTTGTTACCACAACTTGAATTAGAGTGTCAATCATTGTAGCTTTGCAGAAAGCAAAAGTGTGATCATTTCATGTCAGCTGGTATTAATTATTTGAATTTAGGTGTGTAGATTTATTGATCATGATTTATATGCTTAGAATCAAGTAACTTAAGTAGACAAGCATAGAAAAATGTAAACAACAATTGCTCCATCATCTAAAAGAGGGCAATGCTCCAATCTGAAATATAGCTTTATATTTAACCAGAAAACTAATATGAAAGATAACAAATCAACGATGAGTGTTAAGTGCACAAAATAAGCACTAGGTACCATATAACAATTGAATGATTTTAATATCATTTTAAATCAACTGATTATACTTAATACCTCATGTTTCATTAATTTATTAAGAAAATAAAAAATAAAGATTATTTTTAACTTTAAGCCAGGTCATCTTCACTATTAGTATTAGACATACATCTAGATACTTGCATAATATAAAATCTCATAGAACTACCAATTCAAACAAAATATAAATGGTTTCATTTTTTTATATCCAAAACCAGTAAAGTTAGATGCAGACTCACATTTGCAATTGATGCAATGTACTTGTCAGCTCCATACCTTATGTGAGATATTTGCTTTCCATACCTCATCTTTGCTTTGTGGCCACTTAATAGGGACCTACAACATTATAGAAACAACAAATGTTGGACAAAAATAATACATATGTATCAGAGGGTGTGTTGAAGATCACATATACTCTTAGCAAATTTTCACCTTGTATCCAGATGGAGGAGGAATCAAGCAATTGTACCACCTTTCTGTAGGAGGACAATGTCTCTCATAGTGCTCCATCACAGACAGGTCCATCTTCATCTTCATTTGATAGATAAGATGTCTATCTAAGCAGGAATCAACTCTGAATGACGATCGTCACAGACCTTGAAAAACATAAATATTGTAAACACCATGAGATTGCTGATGAGCCAAAAGTATAGCCATATTTAGATGATGCCCATCAATTTGATTGTCTACTTATTCATCTATGAAACTTAGAAAGTAAATACAAACTACAACTTTCACTATTCAGTTACAAACTAAAAGGATCTCATTTCACCAGACATTCAATGTCAATTTCACCACTCAAAAGCCCACCTAATGTAACAGCTCCAATACTTCAAATTAGAAACAAGACAAACAGCTTCCTCACGATACAGTGACTTAATGATTAACCTACAAACAAGGGAAATGTAGTCAGCAAAAGAGATACAGAAATTCATTACTTTGTTATCAATGTTTTACTTTGGACTAAATCATATTGCATAAAGGAATAAAGACTATGAAACCATAAATAAACGCAAACCATAATTATACTTTTCCATCAAGAAAACATCTAAACTATACTAAGGAAAATAGATCCAAATATAAAAACCAATTTCAAACTTCTTTATGAGAACAGATCCATGTATAGAAACTTTAAAATTTTGCATTGGGTGAAGTTCAATGAGTGAAGAAAGAAAGGCACCAACCAACAAAGAAAAGTTTTCACAACATCGAGGACATTCATAAACAAATAGACACAATTGGCCTAGTGCACCCCAGACAAAGCAATCTCTAGTCCTAGTACTCCAGGTCAAACAAGAAACAAGTGGCCAATGAGCAATAACCAAATCATAAGGAAATTAGGATTTATGGATCAATAAGATATTGCCTAATTTACTTGATGATTGTAAACACGCGAGAGTGACTCAGAAGTTATTACAATTAAGTCCAACAATAAGTTTAGAACTCAATCCACCAATTTCTATAGTTCTTAAAGTTGTCAGAAACAAACTTTAAAATTCAACTACAAAAATTTCAAAAAATCAATGACTTAATTACAATTTTACTAATTTGAACGTAATTAAAAATTCTCAAATTCTGTAAGACCTGCATATTAATGGAAGGTGAGAAATCAAACTTTAAGGCCTTGGCAGGAAATGGAAAAATGGAGTTAGTTTTAAGCAAACAGAGATTAGTTATTATATAGAGAAATTACATATAACATTAATGGAGCTATAGCATTAGTGCATACCCATAACTGCCCTTCGTCAAAGGGAAATTTTAAAAAAAGAAGGGTAATGTAAGAGGGTTTCTTAGTGGTGGATGTGACTTTGCATGGGTGAAAAAGCCAATAAACACACACTTTATCAATATAAGTAGTTTCTGTACTGAAACTTCAAGCCAAATCTAGTGATTATCAATTGCAACTATTCTTATCGTATCAATAATTAAATTATAATGCTTTAATTCTTGAATAACAGTCACAAGTTATCCAGTAAAAGGACAACGGATTAGGTTATGATATAATACTTTTCTAAGCCATAATCTGAAGCAAAGTTTTGCCATAATCTTAAATTTTGATATAGCTTTATACAATAAAAATTAGCACATTAAAGGGCTGAGATTATAAATTTATAATTATTATTACAATTAAATCAAATGTAAATCAAGAAACTTCCATTGATAGCGAAGTTTTATTCTCAAACCACACTTAGACTATTTCATTACACATGAAGCATCAGTGTCGAGCATAGTAACGGTCGAATCTAACAAAACCCACGACATCACACAAATTATCAACGTAAACAAAAAAATAAATCTTGTGAATTAGAAAACAAAAGGCGAATTAGTGATTATTTCGAAATTGAAAATAGAAGAAGAAGAAAAAGGAGAAAACAGGAACCTGGAAGATCCACTTGTTGACGATGATGACGGTGACATTGAACGACGCGCTCGAGATGCTCGACAGTGATTTGGTTGTCCATGTCCATCTGGTCAAGGATCGTGGCTCCATCGTTTACTGCAAAGCAAAAAAGAGAGTGAGAACAACACGTGCGAGGAAGGAAGTGAGGCACTTGCGAGGGAGGGAAGTGAAAAGTTACTTACTGATGGTGACGTCGCCTCGGGGCTCTGGAGCATTTTGTCCATGCCTTTTGGGCCAAGGGAGGTTCGGAGGATGCGAGCCATGGCTTTGTCGGCAGAGATGTTGGCTTTCTGAGCGTCCAAACCTCAGAGTATGCTCTTCTGCTCCTGCTCCTTCAGGATTATGAATGGCCTTCCGAAGTCGTCGAAAGCCAACGCCATTTTTGATCTCTCTCTTCTTTCTCTCGCACAGAACAATCACGATTCAACGAAGAAGAAGAAATAAGAGAAAATACTCTAAAGCCCTAACCCCACATACCTTCTATTATGAACGGGAAAGAGAAAATTAAAACTTGAAATAAAAAAACGCATACGTGTTTTGACTCTTATTTCAAGGATGGTTACATTAAAAACCGTATTCGAAAACATACTTCTAAGACGGTTTTGATATAACCAATTTTAAAATATTGTAAATATTTACAAAATGCCACCGCTTTAATTTTTAAGACGGTTTTGTTACAACCGACCTTGAATGCGCATCGTGGAAAATAGATTTTGTAGTAGTGGCTTGGTCAACAATAAGACTAACTTGGAGAAACCTTCTATGAATCTCCGGTAGTATCTTGCTAAACTCAGAAAACTCCTGATCTCAAACACCGACTTAGGACTCTCCCACGTAAGAACAACTTCAACCTTAGAAGGATTTACAGGTATACCACCATAGGATATCACATGTTCTATGTAACTCACTTACTTTAACCAAAACTCACACTTGGACAACTTAGCATAAAGTTGTCGATCCTTTAAGGGTTTGTAGCACAATCCTCAAGTGCTCCTATCAAGATAGGGGTGAAAGATCATATTCATATAATCCATAAATACACCAGGGGCATTAGTGACATCGAAGGGCATAACTAAATACTCCTAATGACCATAACGGGTCCTAAAAGCAGTCTTCAGGATATCCTGAGACTTCACCAAGATCTGATGATAACCTGACCTAAGGTCTATCTTGCTAAACACACAAGCTTCTACCAACTGATCCATAAGATCATCTATTTTAGGCAAATGATACTTGTTCTTAATCGTCACTTTATTCAACTGACGGTAATCTATACAAAATCTCATGGTTCCATCTTTCTTCTTCACTAACAACACTGGTGCTCCCCATGGGGACACACTGGGTCTCACAAACTGCTTATCCAACAACTATTTTACTGTTTCTTAAGCTCAACTAACTCTATAGTAGACATCCTATAAGGAGCTACAGATATGGGTCCAGCATCGGGTACCAAATCTATATAAAATTTTATCTCTCTCAGGCGGTAAACCGAATATATCCTCAGGAAACACTCCATTATACTCTCTAACAACAGGGAGGTCACCTAGAGAAACCTTGGTCTCTACTTCCAGGTTTGAGAAGATCATGTACACTTGAGCATTGTCTTTCAAAGATGACACAATTTGGTTAGCAGAGATAAACATCCCATTATTACTCACTTCAGGATTACCAAACATCACTGTTTTATTAAAACAGTTTAACAAAACATGGTTGGAAGATAACTAGTCCATACCCAGAATAACATCAATTTGGCTAAGACAAACTAATTAGATCAATAAAAAATTCTCTACCAGAAATTTCTACAAGACAATTCAAACACACATCAGAAGTCACAACAGAACCACTAGTTGGGGTTTCTACCACAAGATCACTACTCAAAGAAGACACAGAAAGTTTAAGTTTTTTTTTTTTCACACACACAAGCAAGATATAAAAGAATGGGTTGCACCGGAATCAAATAGCATAAGTAACAGAATCCTATATCTTCCTTGGTAATGGGAAAGTACCTCACCAACTCTTCGAACTTAGCTGTATACTCAGCCATAGTCATACTCCCTTGCTTAAGCTCTAAGAATTCCATCTCTTTCTTGTTTCTAACAACATCAGGAAAATATTTCTCCATAAATACCCTCTTGAAGGTTCTCCAGGTCACAGCTTGACCTTCAGTCTCAAAGCTTGGAGAACATCAACTATTGCACAGTCATTCCTACCAACCATCACTTTATGCACACACCAAGAATTGAAAACATGGAAAGGATACACACAAGACAAAGAAATAAAGCAATTTTATATCTATCTCAAGTCCCTACTCAATTACTCTTTGGTGGGAGGTGGGGTGGCTGTTTGGAAGAAGAAGAAGCTCCATTTTCGTGATTTAGAGGCTGATGTACGTATTTATCACCGCCTTCACTCGCCCAGGTGAGCAAAAATGCTTGCAAAATTCGCCTAGGCAAGCTGATCAAATTATAAAATTTCTGCTTTTGTGAAAAAAGTAATTTCTCACGTTGCAGAAGTTATTTTGATAATCCCAACGCTCAAAAGTTACATATTTGGGTTAGGAACTTATGTTTAATATTGGAAGGCAATCCAACGGTTAACCAATCCATAATGATGATTTTACTAAAATAGGTTTCGAGTCAAACTCCGAATCACTCAATTACAACGCAGCTCCAACAACTCCACATAACTTGACATCTACACCAAAAAATTGCGCATTGATAATTCACATAAAATTTCAATTAATCTTAACTAATAAAATAATCAAACAATCATAACAAATACACCAAATATCTATTTTCAGTTATTGAAATTTTAGGGTGTTACAAAAGGAGCTATTTGTCCTGAAATTTTCTCAACCTTTTGCCAATTTCAAGTGTTAAGTAGTCTTGCATAAACATGATTAAAATCTTTAATTTGCTCCCCCTCTTTTGGGTAATATATATTCCACAGAATAAATTCAGATCAATAAGAGCAATATAAGATTCAATGTTATCAAACATCAAGCACAACATATTCATGTTCCATTATTTCTTGTTAGTCACCATATTTAATTTCAATTAGTATGTTCAATTTCAATAACTTTCTCCCCCTATTTGGCTTGCCAAAGGAAAAAAAATATGTAGCATTTAGATAAGCACATAAGAAAGAAACATAAACTAAACTTTTCATTAATAGAAATTGAAGTACACTTGATGAAATTTAAGCAAACAAAGTTGAAAAACAGAACATTAAGCAAAACATGACATAGACTAGTAAACAGAAAGCAATCACAACCACAAACTCAAATATCCTAATCTAGGACACATCAAATCCATGTAGAACCATCCTAGCTTCTATGTTTTCCAGCCTAGATTGAATTTCTTCCACTTGTCATATTCCCAGTTCCAAGTCTCAGCTTCAGCCTAACTTGAGGGTCTTGAAGCATCCCTCTATAGGTGTCAATCCTGTTGTACCCACCAATCCCCTCTTCAAATCTCCTTACACCTTTAGGAGAAATACCAGCAACAACAGCCCATACCTCTTCATCAATAACCATGGGAACACCCTTCACTTGAGAGCGAATTACCCCATCCATGCTAGCCTTCATACAGGTGTAGAACACCTTCACCAGCTCTGGGTAGAAAGTACCCTTAAGCTCAACAAAATTCCTCAAGCCCTGAATTTCAAGAAGGACTGGGAATTTAAATCCTTCATTTATGAACCGGTTGAGGTTCAGATATTTAGGGGGCATAATCAGCTTTGTAGCATTAAATTGGGTATAATTCATCATATTCTTTTCTTTAGGGAACCATGAATGCATTTTGTTCCCAGAAGGATTTGATGATTCCCCTGTCTTTCTTTTTCTAGTTTTGATTTTCTTAGAAGTAGACATGACTATAGGATTAGAAAATAAAAATGGTCAGAGTTTGGGCTAGAAACAGAGAAGAAGAAAGCTCAGAAATTTCAATGAGCACAAAGTAGAGAGAAGGAATTCAGGTGTTAATTTCTCTCTTGTGAAAAGTGAAAACAATAGGAATACCCACAATAACCAAGAGGGGGTGAATTGGTTTAAACTTGGTCTTTTAAAATTCTTTTTCAAATCAGAGTTAAAGGATCTTTATCACTTTTAAAACCAAGAATGCTCTTATTCAATCAAATTACTTAGTTCAAGAAACTAATAGCTCAAAACAGAACTTGTTGGGTAATGATAATGAAAAATAAGATCAAATGAACAAGATGACTTGTAGAGTTAGAGATAAAGAAAACCATCACAAGCAATTTATACTGTTCACTTGACAACAGAAGCTACATCCAGTTTCTTCTAATCAACACTAGATTAGAGTTCCACTATTATAAATTGCTGCTCTTACAAGCTTTACAACAACCTCTCTTTATCAACACTAGATAAAGAATAGAAATCTAAAACCCTATTAGACTTCTAAGAAACAAGAACCAGAGAACACTACTCTGTTCTTTCCTAGAGAACACAACTCTAGCCAAAGCTTTAAGAATCCATTTACAATAGTATCAAATAAGAGAAATTATAAAAACGAAATTACAAACAAATATAATGGAGAGAAGCAACTTGATGATCCAATGGATATGAATGCATATGAATTACCAATTGAGGTTGAATAGCAGAAAACAGAATTTCAGAACATGCTCTCCATTAAACTCTTGAAGTTTCTTGCCCAAAAATCATTCAATAGCTCATGATGATTAAACAGTGGGACAAGAAGTTAGTAAACCAAAAAGTCACTTTAAAACTCTTAAAAGGCTTGTGTATGCTCAGAAAATACGAAGTGTTCAAGTTACAAATCAAGCCAAGCCTGTTGAATTGAGGGGGAGCCACTTGAAGCACAAAGGATAAATTGATTCAAGAAGGAAGGTTTTGAACTTTCAACATGCCATGAAGCCTTGAAGATTAATTTGTGATTGAATGTAAAAGGAAGAAAGCGTTTCTGGTAATCCAAGTGCATTGCGTTCATATCATTTAGTAAATTCATGTGGTTATGATAAAGAGTTCACAAGACTTTGATAAAATTGCATAAGTTTTTAAATCAAATCATAAGGTTTTGGAAAAATAAGTTTCTTTCTGGTATAATCGATTATTTCAATAAAACAATCGATTATTTTGATCTTTGTATTTTCTGGAAAACCTTTCAAGAACATTGTAATTGATTACATGTCGGGATAATCGATTATTTTCACTTGATTCACTTTTTGAACTGCCTTGATGAACATTGTAATCGATTACCAATGAACTGTAATCGATTACATCAGCTAAAACAAAGAATCATCTTTCTGTCATAATCGATTACCAAAGGTCGTAATCGATTACCTAATACATTCATTAGCTTGGAAGCTTTCTGGCTTAA
>PYAF01000196.1:91593-103777 GCA_007407185.1 Glycine tomentella | reverse complement strand
CTTTTCAAGAAATGCATGAGGAAGCCCAAAAACTTGCAAAATCCAATAATAGGCTTAGAGGAAATCTTAGATGGCACATTGAAAAAATTACTGAATTGCAAAATGAGATTTGCAACTTGAAAGAAGAAAATGAGAAACTTGTTTCAAGTTACAAATTGAATGGATGTGTGTGTGCTTCTTCCTCTAGCAATGTTGACAACTATAAATTGCTTCAAAAGGATTTTGATGAGTATAAACAAAGCCAAGGTGAAAAACATATGTTGCTTATGGCTGAAAACAATGATTTGATTGATCTCTTGAGAAAGTTTTACAAGGGAAAATGCAACTTGGCTGAAATGCTAAGTGTGCAAAGATATGCTAGAGATACTTCTGGTTTGGGGTATAAACATGGTTCAAAATCAATGGGTAAAACAGTTTTTGTACCTCCAAAACAGAAGAATCAAAAGTGGCAAAGAAACTCAAGAGTTAATCAAAATTCTGGATTAGAACAACTTCAAAATCTGTCACTTACAACTATTATATGGGAAAGGGGCACACATCATTTAAACTAGGAGATTCTATGTGCCTAATGGTGATTGCATTTGGATTTCCAAAAGAAAGAAAAATGCTAACCCTTATGGACCCAACTTCAATTGGGTACCTTCCCTTGAAATCTGATTTGTATTTTGCAGGTATGTCTAAGGGCTAGAACATCAACTTGGTATCTTGATAGTGGATGCTCTAGACATATGACTGGAGACATGTCTCTAATTTCAAATTTGACTATTAAGGAAAGAGGATATGTCACCTATGGAGATAATAATAAAGGGAAGATAATTGGAGAAGGTAATATTGGAGACAGCTTCAAAGCTAAGATAAAAAATGTGTTGTATGTAGATGGATTGAAGCACAATTTGTTGAGCATAAGTCAGCTGTGTGATAAAGGCTTTAAAGTGAATTTCAACAAAGAATGCTGCATAATTTCCGATGATAAAAGTGGTGAGGTACTGCACATAGGTAAAAGGAAAGGTAATATATATGTGTTATCAATTGATCATGCATCATTCCATAAATCTTCTTGCCTAATAAGCAAAGTTGATGAAACTTGGCTGTGGCAGAGAAGAGCAAGTCATATAAACATGCGTCACATGAACAAGCTCATAAGAAAAGATTTAGTAATTGGATTACCTAAACTCAAGTTTGAGAAGGACAAGCTTTGTGATGCTTGTCAAAAGGGGAAACAAACAAAGAACTCTTTTCAAAGTAAAAACATTGTTTCCACCTCTAGACCACTTGAACTTCTTCACATTGATTTGTTTGGTCCTTCTAGAACTATGAGTTTAGGTGGAAATTATTATGGACTTGTGATTGTGGATGATTACTCTAGATACACTTGGACTTTGTTTTTAAAATCCAAGAGTGATGCTTTCCTTGCTTTTAGAAAAATGGCTAAACTTACTCAAAATGAGAAAGGTTGTAAAATTGTCTCAATAAGAAGTGATCACATGGCTCCCTTTACAAGTGGCTATTCATGAAGATTCTTGCCTCTTCCACACTCTTCATTCACGTGGACTTGCAAGCCTAAGGGAAGGAAGGCAATTTTTCTTCCTTTTAAGCCATTACATGTCATTTTTGGTGTTAAGGAAAAATCTACTTCCATTTATGATTTCCACATGGCATTTTCTTGTAGGAAGTTAATTTTAAATTAAATTATTTCTCCTAAAAATCATATGAAATAATAGAATTCTAGATATCTTCAAAAATTGGCTTCAATGATAGTTTAAAATTTCTGACAAGCAATCTATACCGAATGATACACATCGTTGCCTACAAGACTGTTCTTATTTTAATTTTGATTGGTTTGTATTATTCTTGATCATCAAAATTACTAAACTATTTTATTAAATAGATCTATACATCTTACAATTTAGAGAAAATTCTCTAGATTCTATTTATCATTTTTCCATATTTTTCTAATATTTGAATTCTTCTAAATAAAGCTTCAAAGTTGTCACTTTATAAAATTCATAGAAATTTTATCTTAAAGTTTCTTGTCACAAACTATTTGGATATCCTGTCAGCTAAGAGTAATTTATCCTTTTATCAGGTTCCCACAAAGCCTTTAAAGGTATCTGGTCATTTTTGGCCCGAAGGGTATTATGGTAATTTCACCATTCACCCTAGGGATATAATCGTCATTTCAAAAAATGTTCAAGGGTATTTTCTGTAATTGTCATCCTAAGGGTATTCTTGTAATTTCTATTTTATAGGAAGGATGATATGGTCATTATTCTTCCCATATTTTTGTAATATTGCTAACTAATATTTCACACAAAATCATCTAATCAAATATCACAAATCTTTAGTACTTGCTTGAATAGTTACACAAAATATTTCATTCAACACATATTTACAATTATGGAAATATTGAGGTGTTACAATTCTCCCCCCTTCAAAAAATTTCGTCCTTGAAATTTACCTGATTCAAAAAGGGTCGGATAACTCTTCCGCATATCACTTTCCAGTTCACTTTTACTAAAGGAATTTCTTTTCCTCTTAGAGATTTGATTCTTCTATCCTCGATTTTCACCGGTAATGTTTCATAAGTTAAATTATCCTTTATTTGTACATCATCTAACTCAATCACATGTGAAGGATCATGAATATACTTACGTAATTGAGATATGTGAAAGACATCATGTAGATTTGAAAGTTTTGGTGGTAAGGCAATTTGGTAAGCTACTGGTCCGACTTTTTTAATGATCTGGAAAGGTCTGACAAAACGTGGTGAGCTTTCGGGATTTCAGAGCTCTCCCAACTCCAGTCCAAGGATTTACTCTTAAGAATACATGATCTCCCACAACAAATTCTAAATTTTTTCTTCTCTGATCATAATAACTCTTTTGCCTGCTTTGAGCAGCTTTCATCTTTTCCTGAATTATTCTAATTTTGTCTGTAGTCTGCTGTATAATTTCTGGGCCTATAATTAAATTTTCTCCTAACTCCATCCAACATAGAGGAGTTCTGCATTTTCTATCATACAAAGCCTCATATGGTGCCATACCAATAGAGGAATGAAAACTATTGTTGTAGGTAAATGCTATCAAAGGTAGAAAATCTCCCCAGTTTCCTTTGTGTTCTAAAACACAAGCTCTCAATAAGTCTTCTAAAGACTGAATAGTTCGTTCAGTTTGTCCATCAGTTTGTGGATGATAAGCTGAACTTAATTTCAATTTGGTTCCCAGAGCCTTATGTAAACTTTCCCAAAATCTAAATGTAAACCTAGGATCTCTATCAGACACAATACTAGAAGGAACTCCATGTAATTTCACAATCTCACTTATGTACAAACTTGTCAATTTTTCTAAAGAATACCTAATGTTAATGGGATTGAAATGAGCAGATTTAATTAACCGATCTACTATAACCCATATAAAATCAAAACCTTTAGGACTCTTAGGTAAAGCGGTAACAAAATCCATGGATATGCTATCCCATTTCCATTGAGGTATCTCTAGAGATTGTAACATGCCAGAAGGTTTTTGATGTTCTACCTTAGATTTCTGACAAACTAAATAAGAATATACATATTCACTTATTTCCTTTTTCATTTTTGGCCACCAGAACAAAACTTTTAATTTTGATACATTTTAGTGGCTCCTGGATGAATACTCAATTTACTTTTGTGTCCCTCTTCTAAAATTATTCTCTTAAGTTCAGGTTCATTAGGTACACAAATTCTTCCTTGTAACCTTAATATACCATCTGTAATCTTAAATTCACTATTTCCTCCATTGGATATATTTTCAAATATAGTTCTTAAGAAAGGATCAGATCTTTGCCTACTTCCTATTTCTTTCAAAAATTCATTAGAAACTTGCAAGGCTCCCAACTTAATACTCACAGGGGTATTTTCACACATTAGACTAAGATCTCTGAATCCATTTCTCTAATCATCAAAGCAGATATCATCAAAGATTTCCTACTTAAAGCATCTGCCACTACATTGGCTTTTCCAGGTTGATAGTTAAGTTCAAAATCATAGTCTTTCAAAAATTTCATCCATCTTCTTTGTCTCATATTTAATTCCTTTTGGCTAAACAAATATTTCAAATTCTTATGATCACTAAAAACCTCAAAATGTGAGCTATACAAATAATGTCTCCAAATTTTTAACACAAACACCACAGCTGCTAATTCTAAATCATGAGTAGGGTAGTTTCTCTCATGGGTTTTCAATTGCCTAGATGCATAGGCCACTACCTTTCCATCTTGCATTAAAACTCCTCCTAAGCTCATTTTAGATGCATCACAATATACTACAAAAGGTTTTTCTAAATCTGGTAAGACTAACACAGGTGCTGTAGTTAACTTATTCTTGAGAGTTTGAAAGCTTTCTTCACACTGTGTATTCCACACAAAGGCTTGACCTTTCCTAGTCAAGGTGGTCAAAGGTAAAGCTATTTTAGAAAAATCCTTAATAAATCTTCTGTAATACCCTGCTAATCCTAAGAAACTTCTGATTTCTGTAACTGACTTAGGTCGTTCCCATTCAAGTACAACTTTTACTTTAAAAGGATCAACTGAAATTCCCCCTCTAGATATTTCATGACCTAAGAAATTTACTTTTTCTAACCAAAAGTCACACTTAGACATCTTAGCATAAAGTTGCCGATATTTTAAAGTTTGTAAAACAATTTTCAAATGTTTGGCATGCTCTTCTCTAGTTTTAGAGTATACTAAGATATTATCAATGAATACCACTACAAATTTGTCAAGATAAGAATGAAAAATTCTATTCATGTAATTCATAAACACAGCCGGAGCATTGGTCACACCAAAAGGCATAACTAAATACTCGTAGTGACCATAACGAGTACAAAAAGCAGTTTTGGGAATATCTTCAGATTTTACTCAAATCTGATGATACCCTGATCTAAGGTCAATTTTGCTAAAAACACAAGCTCCCACCAATTGATCCATAAGATCATCTATCCTAGGTAAATGATATTTATTCTTAATTGTCACTTTATTTAACTGATGATAATCCACACACATTCTCATGGGACCATCTTTTTTCTTTACTAATAATACTGGGGCTCCCCATGGTGATACACTAGGTCTTACAAATTGCTTACTCAACAATTCCTCTATTTGCTTTTCACCTCAGCTAATTCTACAGGAGACATTCTATAGGGTGCTATAGAAATAGGTCCAGTTCCAGGAATCAAATATATAGAAAATTCGACTTTCCTTTCAAGAGGTAGACTACTTACTTCTTGGAATACTTCAAGAAATTCTTTTACTACAGGCAACTCTTTTTCATCAGATTCAGTTTTAGATTCAGAGTGAGATATGATCATGTATATTTGAGCATCATTCTTTTTAATTGTCCTAAAGACTTTATTAGGAGAAATAATCTGTACATCCCTACTCACTTGAGGATTTCCAAAAACTATGGTTTTATCAAAACAGTTTAACAGGACCTGATTGGATGATAACCAGTCCATACCAAGTATAACATCAATTTGTTGCAAAGGTAAGCAGATCAAATCAATAGAAAATATTTTATCATCAATCTCTACTTCACAATTCAGACAAATTTCAGATGTGACAACTGATTTACTAGTAGGGGTGGTTACTGTCAAATTGAGATTTAAGGGGGGACACAGAAAGTTTCAGATTATGAACACAGGTGTATGAGATGAAAGAATGAGTAGCTCCTGAGTCAAATAATACGTCTAAAGGAATTTTGCTTATGAAATACTTACCTTGGATTAAATCTTCAGATTGAGAAGTCTCAGCCCCACTAAGAGTAAATACTCTTCCTGTAGCTTTTGGTTTCTCTGGGGAAATGCTTGAACTTCCTTCTTTCTTCTTTTTACTATTCATAGGACAATTCATATAAACATGCCCTCTTTGGTTGCATATGCGGCATATTGGACTTGAATCTGAACATGCATAAGCAAAATGCCCAGTTTTTCCACACTTAAAACATCTTACAGGAAATGATGAAGGTTTATTAATTGGGTATCTAGGATTGGAAACATATGGACGATCCCTGTTATAATATGGTCTCCCTTGTTTGGACGATTTTTCATTTTATTTCTGATGGGTCCTACATTCTTGTAATGGGATGCCCTAGCCCGAGAGTCCTCATCATAAATTCTACACATGTTAACTAATTGAGGGAACTGACGCACTCCTTGATAATTCACAGCTTGTTTTATTTCAGGTCTTAGTCCATTTAGAAACTTGACACACTTCGAGCTCTCTCCTTCTATGCCTTGGTAGTGAGGGAAATATCTTACTAATTCTTCAAACTTGACTGCATATTCTGTTACAGTCATGTTTCCTTGTTTCAACTCCAGAAACTCCATTTCTTTTTTATTTCTAACATCTTCAGGAAAATATTTTTCCAGAAATATCCTCTTAAAAGTTTCCCAGGTCAAAGCTTGACCTTTATCCTCCAAACATTGACGAGTATTCTCCCACCAATACTCAGCTTCTTCTACTAGAGTATAGGTGCCAAAAGCAACCTTTTGCTCCTCCGGACATGCCATAACTCGAAATATTTTCTCAATTTCTCGTATCAGTTCTGAGCACCATCAGGGTCATATCCTCCTTTGTAAGTAGAGGGATTGTTTCGCTGAAAGCGGTCAAGCCCTCGATACTCAGCAATTCCAGCAGTTTCCCCCCTATTTTGATTCCCTATTGCCTAAGCTAAGGCTTGGAGAGCATCAGCTATAGCACGATCATTCCTACCAGCCATTGCTTTTTACTAAAACAACGTAGGTTTAAATTAATAGATAGGAAATAAGAACATAATTACAGGTATTTACATAACACAAACATATATTTATATATATATATATATAGAAGTTTTTACACAGTATTTTCATAATACTGCTACAACTTATAACTATTCCTACTCCTTCTGATAATATTATTTCTAGATTGTTATATATCAACTCACATCTTCACAACTACCTTACTATTAAACAGCTATTTTACACATCACATTCACTAGTTATACTATTTTTTTTTACTTCTCATACTACATTTCTTTTTTTAAAAGTTTTGTCCTACTTCCTCTATATCATAATATTGTGTTACACTATATTTTGAAACAACCATTGGTTTTTCTATTCCATAGTAGATATAATAATCTATTTGGTTGAACACTTTTCTATCCGAGGTCCATGGTGTGATTATAGTAACGTGGTCTTCCTTGGTAATTGGGGGCTCATCCAGAGTAGAATTTGCTCTGAACCTTATTATTTGGACATGGGTCGTGGTTTGATCTGCCTCTGATGTTTCTCTTTGTTTTTGGGTATCAAGTAGAAAGAAAGTCTTACTGTGGGATTCCATTTCCCTGAATAGCCACCACAGGTTAATATGGTAAATTTTTTTACTAAAATACAATCCTTGGGTCACAACAGAACATATATTTAACACAAAACATATTACAGAAACATAGCAAACACATAACACACAGTCCTAAGGAACAAACCTGGCTTTGATACCACTATTGTAACGCCTAAATTTTTTTCATCGTGATTTATTTATTTTTACTGAAAACTCTTTTTATTTTACAAATAAAACCTCAAACTTTGCTTACTAATGATCGATCTCAAAAGGTTACACATACAGATATGAGTTCCAGTACATAGTACAAATAACTAAAATATTACAAACATAACAAAGCATCTGCCACAAAACATCTCCAAACATCTTCAACCAAATTCATAAGCTTGCTAGACTTTTACTGTTCCTCTGCTCGCCCAATTAAATTGAGGTCATAGCAGGTGTCAACCACAGACACAAAATACAGGGTAAGTTTATGATAAACACAGTTTAGGTAAAAGAATATATTCATAGATGGTTATAATAACATTCATAGAATATGATGCATGATTCTCTGTTTATATGATGCATGACTCTCTTTATCTTTTATTATTTTGGTACCAATAGTCATGATAGCCCCAGTCCAATGGTCCAGAACTTGCACGATCAGTCAAGGTGTCAGTGGTGCACAGGAAGGTCACCCACACTACATGTGATCATCATGGGTGGCATGAGTTCCCCACTGCCGAAGCACCCCCCAGCTCAGACTCCTCATTGTCTGAATGCTCGTACTCAGTTCCTATAACTATCTGACACACCTCTTCTTGAGGCAAATAATGCGGACTAACCCCGCCGGACATGTGCATATGAGACATATAAGACTGATTCATTTTAAGGTATAACTCTTTTCATCATCTCATATTTATTTTCAACATCAGTTTTTAATTTATATCTCACATACTTTACTCAGAAACTCATCATAAAATATAGAACTCAACTTTATATTCATGTACAGAATCTCAGCATATTGTTCATGTACAGAGATTTATAGGAATAATTAACAACACATGAACTTCATGGAGATTTATAGAAACACTCAGCAACACATGGAACTAAGAGAAATTCTTAGAAACTTTTAGCAACATATGAACTTCATGGAAACACTCAACAACACATAAACATTCAACCACTTATTCAAACAAAACAACACTTAAACTATCTTTATCATAAAGCTTCCCCATACATACCTTGTTTTTCTTCTTTTAAAAGCTTGTCAAATTTCCCTAGCAACTCCTAGCTTTCACGTGATGCTTCACTATGGTGGGGTTTACTTTCTAACTTGATTTAGGCTTGAAAATGAAAGGATGGGAGGGATATGGAAGGGAGAGTTACACGTGAATTTGGTAGAGAGAATGGCTTGAAAGTGATGTGCATTTTAGGTTCCTCCCCCTTTTATATAGTGTTTAGGAAATAATTTAATATTCAAGGACATTTTTGCCCTTCCTAACTAAATGACCTTCAATTAGTTCCATTCTAACTAAATTACCTTGATTTAGTTTCATTCTAACTTAATTACTTCTTGTTCCATTGAATTGTAACTAAGTTAAATGCTGACTTTTTACTTTTTAAGAAAAATCTTTATCTTAAAATTTCTTGTCACAAACTATTTGGATATCCTGTCAGCTAAGAGTACTTTATCCTTTTATTAGGTTCCCAGAAAGCCTCTAAAGGTATTTGGTCATTTTTGGCCCGAAGGGTATTATGGTAATTTCACCATTCACCCTAGGGATATAATCGTCATTTCAAAAAATGTTAAAGGGTATTTCTGTAATTGTCATCCTAAGGGTATTCTTGTAATTTCTGTTTTATAGGAAGGATGATATGGTCATTATTCTTCCCATATTTTTGTAATATTGCTAACTAATATTTCACACAAAATCATCTAATCAAATATCACAAATCTTTAGTATTTGCTTGAATAGTTACACAAAATATTTCATTCAACACGCTTAGCAATTATGGAAATATTGGGGTGTTACAGGAGGTGGGGAAGAAGAAGTTCCATTTTTGTGATTTAGAGGTTGTTGGACGTATTTATCATCGCCTTGACTCGCCCAGACGAGTAAAAATACTTGCAAAATTCGCCTGGGCGAACTGACCCAATTCTAGAATTTCTGCTTCAGTGAAAAATTAATTTCTCACGTTCCAGAAGTTATTTTACTAAAACAGGTTTCGAGTCAAACTCGAAATCACTCAATTACAACGTAGCTCCAACAACTCCACATAACTTGACATCTACACCAAGCGATTGCGCATGGATAATTCACATAACATTTCAATTAATCTTAACTAATCAAATAATCAAACAATCACAACAAATACACCAAATATCTATTTTCAGTTATCGAAATTTCAGGGTGTTACATTTTTCACTCAGAAATCAGTCTCTTGAACTCTCTTAGAAAGCTTAGTGTCTTTTGGGTAAGTCACTCATATGTATTGAATAATTCCTTCAATATCTATTTATAAAAAATAGACTCACCAAGCTTTATATAAAACTGATTTAACTGACAATAATTGATTAAGCCGCTGGTGTAATCGATTATTTTGCCATATGTAATGAATTAAAGCAACTAAATAATCGATTAAGTTGTTCGTCAATTTTCTGGAAAATGTTTATGAACAAAATAATCGATTATTATGCAATGTAATCAATTAAAGCAGTAAAGCACATTTCAAATAGGCCTGTGTAATCGATTACGATTCATGGTAATCGATTAAAGCAACAAAGCACAGTTTTCAAATTTAGCATGTGTAATCGATTACGATTCATGGTAATCGATTAAAGTGTTCTTCATGGCTTTTCTAGATTTAGAACAAAACGCAGTTAATCGATTAAAACACTGTGTAATCGATTAAAATATTAAGTTTTCATTTTTCCAAAAACTTAACCATGAGAACTTAGATACTTTTGAAATCCTTTAACAACTTTCTTATTTTAATGAAACTATGAATGCATGTATATGTGAAATGCAAATGTAATGCAAGTATCACAAAGCAATGAACTTGAATCAAACTTAAACAAATTACAAATGCCTTCATACTTGATTGGGCATGTTAGAAGCAAAAATATCTTCAAGCAAACATCAAGCTTCTTCTTCATTCTTGCAACTCCCCTATATTCAACAATTGTGAGTCCTTTCGGCATGTCCATCCATGCTCATGTATTTAGGATATACCCAAGAGTATGTTGTTCTCCCCATTTTCAGGCAGATAGAGTCAT
This sequence comes from Glycine tomentella, assembly GCA_007407185.1. Lineage (NCBI taxonomy): Eukaryota > Viridiplantae > Streptophyta > Magnoliopsida > Fabales > Fabaceae > Glycine > Glycine tomentella. The sequence continues at coordinate 93,168 of PYAF01000196.1, read as the reverse complement.
ACAAACAAAGTATAACCCTAGGACACAGTGTTCGATGACATCCTCAAGTCTAGGACGATCCGCACTACCAAACGATGATAAACTTTACAAATCCAATGGTATTTTAAAGAATCCTTGTGGAGTCTCACGACAGGTCAGTTCAGTGCCATCTGTTCCCTAACAGATCCACCCACGACATTAGCTAAGGCATCACCATGCCTGCATTGCATGAGGTCCCTACCTTGTATCTCTATATAAGTAGAAGATGTCATACTAGTCTTATTGAGATTGTTGATTTGAGGGGGAGTAACTTGAAGCCTAAAGAGATTTGAAGACAAAGAAGTGTTTTGGACTTTCAACATGATTCAAGAATTGAAGAAAAGCTTGTGATCAAATGTAAAAGGAAGGAAGTTTTCTGATGATCCAAGTCATTGCATTCATATCATTAATAAACTTAAGAATTAAATCACAAGGCATTAGGAAATTGTTTTAAATCTTGAAATAAACTAAGTGTTTTTGGAAAAATAACATTTCACTGGTTTAATCGATTAATATAAGCAAAGAATCGATTATTTTGTTCTTGATGCTTTCTTGAAAATTCTCAAGAACAGTTTAATCGATTACTCTATCTGATTAATCGATTATTTTAACTTAGAATATACATAATCTGCCTTTGCGTCCCTTTTAATCGATTACTACTGAGCTGTAGTCGATTACATTACTCATACAGAAAATATCATCACTCTGGTGTAATCGATTACCATTTATTGTAATCGATTACTTAGTTCAATGCATGATTTTCATAATGCCTGCTTTAATCGATTACACGTCGGGATAATCGATTAAATTGCTCTTTTGTTGTTACCCAGAATCTTTATGAACACTTTAATCGATTACAGGAGCATGTGTAATCGATTACATATGCTAAATAATTGATTACAGGAGCGCATTTAATCGATTACAAGCGGTTACAAAAATCATTATAAATAGAACCCATGCTTAGCTGCTTTCAAAACTTGAGTAATTAGTATTCTGAGCATTCTAAGGCATTCTAAACATTCACAAAGTGATTTTTCTGGGTTCATTAAGTTCTTGCTTCCTTGAAACTCATATGGGTCTAAGGGATTGAGTGAAGCAAGATTTCTCTTTTCAAAGTTTAAGGAAAGCCATGTTTTGAGTTTGTTATTTGCATTCAACCTGTTAATTTCATTCTTATGCATATCATCTTTGGATCATCAGGTGATTTCTTTCCTTACTCTTTGAGTTTGTAATTCTCTGTTGAAATTTTATTTGCTTTTCTATTGTAAATTGGTTTCTTGCATGAAACTAGAGATAATGTTTCTCTAGGGGTTGCTGAGTAGTGTTCTCAGTTTGGGTTTGGCTTCTAAGAGTCTAACAGTGTTTTAGACTTCTGAACTTTATCTAGGGTTGATAAAGAGAAGCTTGTATTTTCTTGTAAGAATATTATTTGCAATAGTGGAACTCTACTCTAGTGTTGAGTAGAAGAAAACTGGATGTAGCTTCATAGTGTTTGAAGTGAACCAGTATAATTCTTGTGTGTTCATTTACTTCTGCATATTTAATTGTCTCCTTTGT
>PYAF01000196.1:75739-86761 GCA_007407185.1 Glycine tomentella | reverse complement strand
GTAAAAATAACTAAAGTGGCTTAGTGGTTAAGTCAGGCATAACTAAGCTTGAGGTCCAAGTCTCAAAACCAACTACAAGCACTTTATTACTATTATTTTTTTAATTAAATGCCTAAGTCAATAATTGCTTTTATTATCACTCCAAACAAGCAATACATGTGACTAGCAGTCCACTCATGCAGTCCTCTAGATTTTGGGTTCCCTCATGCAATTGGATTGCCCTTAGATTAGCCATTATATGTTGCAAAGCTTCTTGGTCTTTTTAGCTCTTGCTCTTGTCATGGGCCCTCCTATGCCTTGTATTGGGTCTTGGTCTTGGGGTTGGTCTTTGATGTCCTCATCATCATTGCATTCATATCATTCATAAACTTAAGAGTTAAATCACAAGGCATTAGGAAATTGTTTTGAATCTTGAAATAAACTAAGTGTTTTTGGAAAAATAGCATTTCACTGGTTTAATCGATTAATATAAGCAAAGAATCGATTATTTGTTCTTGATGCTTTCTTGAAAATTCTCAAGAACAGTTTAATCGATTATTTTAACTTAGAATATGCATAATCTGCCTTTGTGTCCTTTTTAATCGATTAGTACTGAGCTGTAATCGATTACTTTACTCATACATAAAATATCATCACTCTGGTGTAATCGATTACCATTTATTGTAATCGATTACTTAGTTCAATGCATGATTTTCATAATGCCTGTTTTAATCGATTACACATCGGGATAATCGATTAAATTGCTCGTTGTTGTTACCTAGAATCTTTATGAACACTTTAATCGATTACAGGAGCGTGTGTAATCGATTACATGTGCTAAATAATCGATTACAGGAGCGCATTTAATCGATTACAAGCGGTTACAAAAATCATTATAAATAGAACCCATGCTCAGCTGCTTTCAAAACTTTAGTAATTCGTATTCTGAGCATTCTAAGGCATTCTAAACATTCACAAAGTGATTTTTCTGGGTTCATTAAGTTCTTGCTTCCTTGAAACTCATATGGGTCTAAGGGATTGAGTAAAGCAAGATTTCTCTTTTCAAAGTTTAAGGAAAGCCATGTTCTGAGTTTGTTATTTGCATTCAACCTGGTAATTTCATTCTTATGCATATCATCTTTGGATCATCAGGTGATTTATTTCCTTACTCTTTGAATTTGTAATTCTCTGTTGAAATTGTATTTGCTTTTCTATTGTAAATTGGTTTCTTGCATGAAACTAGAGATAATGTTTCTCTAGGGGTTGCTGAGTAGTGTTCTCAGTTTGGGTTTGGCTTCTAAGGGTCTAATAGTGTTTTAGACTTCTGAACTTTATCTAGGGTTGATAAAGAGAGGCTTGTATTTTCTTGTAAGAATATTATTTGCAATAGTGGAACTCTACTCTAGTGTTGAGTAGAAGAAAATTGGATGTAGCTTCATAGTGCTTGAAGTGAACCAGTATAATTCTTGTGTGTTCATTTACTTCTGCATATTTAATTGTCTCCTTTGTGAATTCTTGTTTACTCTTGGTTCTTGAAGCATTACATCTCTTGGGTTGATCTTTGGATAAAGGTTCTTGGTTACTGAAGTGATAAAGATCCATTAAGGGAAAAACTCTGATTTTGTTTAATAAATTTTTAAATTACCAAGCCTAACCAATTCACCCCCCCTCTTGGTTAAGTGTGAAGTGTTCCTATATTTTACAGAGATCATCAATGCCCTTTCTTGATGATTTAAGACTAGGAAACTAGCTTTAGGCAATATACATGTAGTGTCCTCGAATCCTCATGATCATAATCCCTATCATAGATCATAGATTGTACACTTGTTCTATACCTAGGGCCTTTATCTTTAAACACATATTACTAAAAATATGGGTGGGACATAAAAATGATAAAGATAAAGTTTGCTCTTATTAATCATGAAACAATACAAGGTGTTCAACTGATAAATCAGATTGTCTCTAGGACACCTACATACTAACATTTTGCTTATATGCTATGTTGGAACTATTTTATATTAATTCTCAAAAGTAGAGGCTGAATGGTACGGGGATGAAAGGTGTAAATTACTCAAGTGGTTCAGTTTGATAATTAAATAGTAGAGTGATAAGTTGAGAAGAACATAAGGTCTAGGTTAAGTTCAAATATTTTATGGTGATAATGTAAAAGAATTAGAAAATTATTTGGATGGTATATTAAGGTTTACTAGCTAGATTACTAACATGGTGTCTGTAACTTGAGGATATTTTGTTGCCATGCACAAGTTGGCATGATTTTGATTGAATAAAGTATGGTAGTCTAACCATACATTTGGTACGTATGATGTTTGTGATGGGAATCTTCGATGAGGTTGTAGTATTTGCTCATGGGTGGTATTATTGATGAGAATGATGGATTTGATGTGATGACATATATATTGATTAATGTTTTCGAGTCTAGTACGAGATTTGTGAAACAGGATCCAATACTACATCTAGTACGAGATGTAGAGACCAGGTGCAAAATTATGGAATTATCATGCATGATTAGCATAAGACGATCGCAACATTTCTACATCCAGTACGAGATGTAGCTACACATAGTAAGATATGTAGAGGCCATGTGCACCTTGGAATGGTTATTTATTACATGGATATTATTGGAATTTATTGATGGTTGCTAACATACTAACGTATTTGATGGTTTAGTTTTGCCTACTGAAAAATTTTATTTCTCACTAGATTTGTTTCATTTTTTGTAGATGGCAACAGTAATCAACTTCCTTGATGCTCAAGACTGAGGATGGTACAGAAATAAGGAAAGAAATTGCTAGATTATTACCATGCACCTTGTTATCCGAATTTATGTATGATGAACCACGTACTTGTAAAACAAGAAGTGATGTAACAAGTAATCAGTTCGATGCAATGAATGAAGTTTTCACTTTGATTCTACTCTCATGCCTAAACTAAATTGAGTTGTTAGAAGAAAATTTTACAATTGTTACACATCATATTTTCTTGATTCATCATTTTCTTTAAGGATTCTTGAACTTATACAAAAAGAAAAACAAAGAAGTGCAGCCAAATGTTTGTGAAATTGTGCTTGGAAAATTAATCAAAGTGCAGCCCCAAAAAGTTTGTGAATTGTGGCTGGAAAAACAATTTGGCACAGCCAAGAAACCTTTTGAATTAGTGGCTGGAAAATTACAAAGAAAAACAGAATTTAGAAGCAAGCAAAGTTACAAAGACTACAAGTTAAAATTTTCATTGAACCACAAAATCAAGTGAACTTGTATGACATAGTATTCCTTGAGTTGTCTCATTAAATTCCAATTTGAGTTGTGCTTTTCTAAAAAAAATTCTTTTGTTGCTTGTCTCTTAAAATTTCCAAGGTTTTTGTCTTAGAGTTTTCTTGTTCTTGGACTCTTGAGCATAGCCTAGAATTGTTTCCTATTTCACTATAGTAAAGAAGCTTGATTTGATTAGAAGTTTTTGCTTAAGAACTATAGAGAGGAACAAGAGTGGAAAAAAGGCAAGAGAGAACATTATAGAAAAAACCTAGAAAGTGTGCAAACACGAGTGAGAGTGGTAAACAATTAGAGAGTGGTGAGAATTTTCTTATATACTTGTGTTTTGCTAACCATTTCTTTGAGGGATGAGCTCAATAGGAGATGAGGCTTTGTCACCTAAGACCTCTAGGTTGATGGAAGCCATGACAAAACTAATGGAAGACTTGAAAGCCAAAATGAATGCAAGATTTGAGGAGTTACAAAAGAAGACTCAAAGAAAGAGTAGTCCAAATGGTAGTGTGGATGGAGAGGCTCATGGTAGTAGGGGTTGAGTGAGCATGCTTCCTCTCATGGAGGAAATTAATATGATGAGATGAGTGAGAGGGAGGATAGGAGACAAAATGATAGAAGAGAACATAGGAGATACAATCCTAGGAGGAAAAATAGAAACGAAGAAGATTGGAGGGTGAGGAGAGAAGAAAGAGAAGGGAGGAATGGAGGATTGGGTAGAGGGAAAATAAAAATTCCAAAATTCCTTGGCAATAGTGATCTTGAAGAGTACTTTGAATGGGAGATGAAAGTAGAACAAATTTTCTCATGCCAACAAATTGATGAAGCAAAGAAAGTTACTCTAGCAACTCTAGAATTTGGTGGCTATGCTTTGATATGGTGGAACCAAATTCAAATGGATATAGGGAGGAGAAGGAGGCAAAGAGAGTAAATTCTTGGGATGACTTGAAGGCATGCTTGAGAGGAAGATTTGTCCCCACTTATTATGCAAGAAAGTCGACAACAAGCTCCAAAGACATTTCCAAGGCTACAAAAGTGTTGATGACTACTACAAGGAAATGGAATTGATGATGATAAGGGCTGAAATTGTGGAGAGCCAAGAAGCAAAAATGGCTAGATTCCTTAATGGATTGAATAGAGATATTCAAGATGTGATGGAACTACATTCTTATGCTACAATTGAGGAGCTAGTCCACAAAGCTCAAATAATGGAGCAACAACTAAAAAGAAGAAAAGCTTCCTTTTCCAAGACCAATGGGGCTGCAACTTCCAGCTGGAAGGAAAATCCTAAAAGGGAGGTTTCTCATGTGAAAAATAAAGAAGAAAATGTGGAGAGCTCAAGCAAAAAAATTGTGGATCCAACTCCAACAAGATCAAGCAATATCAAGTGTTTTAAGTGTCTTGGCAAGGGTCACGTTGCTTCCCAATGTCCCAACAAGAGAACTATGATTTTGCTTGAGGATGGAAGAATAAAGAGTGAGTCTTCAAGTGACTCAAATAGTTCTTCAAGTGAAGAGGAAGAAGAACTCACACTAGTGGGGGCCGAAGAGGGTGGTCTCTTGATGGTGAAGAGAATGTTGAGCAATTTTTGCCTAGAAAAAGAGGAAAGTCAAAGAGAATATATTTTTCACACAAGGTGTTTAGTTGAAAAGAAAGTGTTCTAACTTATCAGTGATGGAGGGAGTTGCACCAATGTGGCTAGCACAAGACTTGTGGAGAAATTACACTTGCCAACCACAAAGCATCCAAGGCCATACAAGCTACTACAATGGCTTAGTGAAAGTGGAGAAGTGATGGTAAATTCTCAAGTGCTCATTCCTTTTTATATCAATGCTTATAATGATAATGCTCTTTGTGATATTGTACCTATGGAGGCTAGTCATATCCTTCTTGGTAGGCCATGGCAATATGATAGGAAAGTGAAACACAATGGCATGGAGAACACTTTTGAGTTTGAGCACTTAGGCAAGAAAATTATTTTGAGGCCTTTGACTCCTAGACAAGTGTGTGAGGATCAAATAAAGATGAAAGAAAAGAAAATTCAAGAGTTAAAAAAAATATTGCACTTGATAAAGACAAAAATAGTGAGCTACCCAAGAGAAACATTAGAGAAAAGAAAAGAGAAAGAAAATGAGAGCAAAAAAAATGATGAGATTAAAGAGAGATTGTTCTTGAGCGAAAAGCAAATTAAGAAAGTTTTATTGTCACAAAAACCTCTTTATTTTATGCTTCCTAAATCTCTTTGTTTACATGTTGAAAAAGAAGGTGAAAAATTTCCCAAAGCTATGCAATCACTTTTGAAGGAATATCTAGATGTTTTTCCAAAAGAGGTGCCTAATGGCTTGCCTCCTTTGAGAGACATAGAGCACCAAATTGACTTATTTCCAGGTTTTTCTCTACCAAATAGGCCAGCATATAAGACTTCCCCCATGGAAGTAAAGGAGATCCAAACACAAGTGGAAAAGATACTTGATAAAGGGTGGATCCGTGAGAGCATGAGCCCTTGTGCTATGCCTATTATTTTTGTGCCTAATAAGGAGGGAACTTGGAGAATGTGCACGGATTGTAGGGCAATCAACAACATCACCATAAGGTATAGACATCCCATCCCTAGACTTAATGATCTTTTAGATGAATTGCATGGTGCTACTATTTTCTCTAAAATTGATCTTAAGAGTGGGTATCATCAAATAAGGATGAGGGAAGGGGATGAATGGAAAACAACTTTCAAAACTAAATTTGGGCTTTATGAATGGTTAGTTATGCCTTTTGGAAGCAAGAACATGAAATTACTTTCCAAACATTGAAGGAAAAGTTATCTTGTAACATCCTCAAAATTATATTATGAGTTATATTTATGATTTATTATGGAAGTAGGATGAGAGTTGGATACAAGAATAGGATAAATTTTATTTGAACATAAGCTGCCCAAAACTTCAATTTTTGCCACCCGAATTGAAAATTTTATTTCTCTCTCAATTCTTATCCAAATTTAGTGTATGATATATGGAATTAAATATCTAGATGTCTACTACAACATATCAAAATTTCAGATAAATATAGTTTGTGTACTGCTTGAAGTAATTAAAACATTAAGAGATGTCAGTGTAGAATTTCTCAGTTTGCTGGCAGTTTTGGAGTCTAGATTAAAAATGTTATAGCCATAGTTTTATAACTCCAAATAATGTATGTGATACTTTGTTAGAAATCTTAGGAAGTCTAGTTTAACATACTATAAAATGAGAATTTTTGGATTAGTAAGTTGGTACAGAATAAATAATGAGTGAACCCTATCTGGTTGAGTGCTTATAGCCCTTTGGACCATTTGGATTGAGTAAAACTTGTAACTCTTGAAATTTTGGCCCAAGGAATCAAATATTCAGCACAAACTTGGACTATTTAGAAGTGTATTCACGTGCCACATCCATTGAATAGGCTTGGCTAAGTGATCTAATAGAAAGAAAATTTGGTAAACCCAAAGTCAATGTTGAAGTCAATGAATAAGACAAGTTGTCCAAGATTCTTGAGCACTCTTTGGAACTAACCATGTGGCAGCTACTTAACTTAAGAGCATGAGATAATTTCAGCCAAATCCACGTAGGAAGGCCAGTTGCCCCCAAATTCCATGATTGAAAGAATCTTGACCAAAAGAATCAAAGTCAAAATAAGGTTTAAGCAAAATATCTTTCAAAGTAATGATGATTTAGTTAAGTTGTAACCAAACCAACTCCTAATTCGGTTCTAATCTAACTAGAACCACTTAAAACTCAACTAATTAAATTACTATAAATAGCTAGGGCTGTGGAAATTTTTTTTCGGAGGATCTAGCATCCAAAGCCAAAGCCAATTTCCATTTTCCTTGTACCTTGCTTTCATTTTCTTGCTTTCTATTTGCTTTCCACAAACTGTGACCTCTTCTACCACCTCATTCATCAATCAAATTCTTCTTTCAAGGCTTCATTTCTTAAAGGATTTCCAAGAGAAGCAACCACTTAATCAATTTCAAATCCAAATCCATTTGAGGTAGGCTAGGCTTAAATCTTTAGTTAAGAATTTATTTGGACTAATTTACATGCTTAAATGTATAGATTTATGGCTATTATTTAGGCTGTAATTTCATGTCATTTGAGGGTTATTTTATGATGTGGAAATGTTGATTTTAACCATAGGATAGGTGATGATTTATAGGTTGAAATATTAGTGTTATTTGGAATCACATTTGATATTTTTGTGAGTGATTTGATGACCTTTGGGCTGTTTGTTAATATTTTTATTATGGGACTGTTTTGAATTAATTTTTTTGAAGTAGAGGTTGAATGGTATGTATTAAATGGTTCAAATGTTTGAGTGATTAAATTTGAGGATGAAGTAGCAAGGTGGTAGGTGAAAGGAGATTAAAATGCATGCTAGGTTATAATTTTCTTGTGAAAGTTTAAAGGTGTTAGAGATTATTTTAAAGATATATTGTGGTTTATTAGTTAGGTTACTAACATGATTTTTTTTATAGCTTGAGGATATTCCAAGGTCATGCCTAAGTGGTAATGATCTTATTTGAATAAGGTATGGTGGTTTAACCATACTTGTGGTACATATGATGTTATGACAACAACATTTTTTCCATAAGATGGTATGTATTTTGCTTATGGATTTTATTATGAACGGATTTTGACTGATGATATGTTGATTTATGTTTCCAAGTCCAGTACGAGATTTGTGAAACAAAATTTGATACTACATACAGTACGATATGTAGTGACCAGGTGCAAATATATGGCAAAAATCATGCATGTTTGCGTAAGACAATCGCAGCGTCTACATCCAGTACGAGGTGTAGCTACATACAGTACGATATGTAGAGGCCATGTGCACCCTGGGAAAATTCATTTCATGCATCCATATAGTTTGCATAATTATTTTATTGTTTCATTTGAATATATTAATTATGTACTAACGTACTAACATATTTAGTGGTTTAGTTTTGCCTACTCAGAAATTTTTATTTCTCACTAGATTTGTTTCATTTTTTTTAGATGGCAACATTGATCAATTTCCTTGATGACCCGGATTGGTGGTGGTGTAGAAATGAAGATATGAAGTAAGCTGGTTTATGGAAAATCCTGTACTTGTTTAATAATGACTTTTGTAACAAGGACTGTGGCTACTATAATATATATCAGTCTAACAACTTCTATAATTTATACGTTTTAGAATTTATACTAGGACTCGTTCAGTAAAAATAAAATAGTAATAAAAATTATCTAACGATTCTTAAAAATTTAACCCTAATAAAAATATAATATCTAGAATAATTTTAGGTCGTTACCTATTCTTGCATTACCTAATTTTAATGCTTCCTTTGAATTGGAATGTGATGTATCTAATGTGGGCATTGGGGGGGTTTAATTCAAGATAAACATGTTATTGCTTATTTTAGTGAGAAATTGAAGGTTGCATGTTTGAACTATTCCACTTATGATAAAGAATTGTATGCACTTGTTAGAGTCTTGCAAACTTGGCAACATTATCTTTTACCTAAGGAATTTGTGATACATAGTGATCATGAATCTCTTAAATATTTGAAAAGTCAAGGCAAACTCAATAAGAGACATACTAAGTGGGTTGAGTTCATTGAGCAATTTCCTTATGACGTTAAACACAAGCAAGGAAAGTTGAATGTGGTGGCGGATGCCTTATCAAGGAGGCATTGTTTGATTTCCATGCTTGAAACTAAATTGCTTGGTTTTAATGACATAAAGGAATTGTATACAAGTGATCATGACTTCTCTAGTATTTTTGCTCTATGTGAAAAAGGGGCTCATCAAGGATATTTTAGACATGATGGTTTCTTATTCAAGGAAAAGAAGCTATGTGTTCCTAAAAGCTCTTTGAGAGAACTTTTCATTAGGGAAGCACATGAGAATAATTTAATGGGGCACTTTGGTGTGGATACAACTTTGGCTATTTTACATGAACATTTCTTTTGGCCAAAAATGAGCCATGATGTGCATAAGCTTGTTTCTCAATGCATTATTTATCATAAAGCTAAATCTAGATTAATGCCTCATGCTTTGTATACACCTTTGCCTATTCCTAACTCCCCTTGGGTTGATATTTCTATGGATTTTGTGCTTGGTCTTCCAAGATCCAAGAGGGGAAAAGATTTTATTTTATTGTTGTTGATAGGTTCTTTAGTTGGCAGACTTCATTCCTTGTCACAAGAGTGATGATGCTTGTGAAGTAGCTAATCTTTTTCTTCAAAGAAGTGGTGAGACTACATGGATTGCCAAGAAGCATTATGAGTGATAGAGACACAAAGTTCCTTAGCCATTTTTGGAAAACATTGTGGGGTAAGCTTGGTACAAAACTCTTGTTTTCATCAACTTGTCACCCACAAATGGATTGTCAAACCGAGGTGGTGAATAGGACCTTGGGTCAACTCCTTGGTTGCTACATCAAGGGTAATTTGAGAACATGGGAGGAGTGTCTCCCTCACATTAAGTTTGCTTACAATAAAGTAGTTCACAAGACTACTTCCTTATCTCTTTTTGAAATTATTTATGGCTTTAATCCTTTAACTCCTCTTAATTTATTGCCTTTACCTAACACTTCTTCTATGATTAATCATGATGCTTTGTCTAAAGCTTCTTATTTAGGAAAATGCTTGAACAAGTAAAGGCAAATGTGGAGAAAAAGATGGAACAATACGCAAAGCAAGCCAATAAGCACAAGAAGCAATTAATCTTTAATGAAGGAGATTTGGTGTGGCTTCATTTGAGGAATGATAGATTTCCTCATGAAAGGAAATCCAAGCTCCAACCAAGAGGAGATGGACCTTTCAAGATATTAGAGAGGATCAACAACAATGCTTACAAACTTGAGTTGCCTAGTGAGTATGGTGTGAGTAATACTTTCAATGTTTGTGATCTTTCTTTGTATGAAGTAGGTACAAATGAGGGAGCAAACTTGAGGACAAGTTCTTTTCAAGGAGGGGATGATGGAGGTCCATGGTAAGCTAAAGGTATAGAAGGAGAGCTTGAAGCACTTCCTTTGGTGAGCTTTAAAGGACCAATGACAGGAGCTAGGACTCAAGCACTTCAAGATCAGATCCAAGCTAACTTGGACAAGTATGAAGAAGCACATCAACTCAAGGATGACAGGGGTTGAATTTTGATGTCTGAAGTCCAATTTAATCCAATAAATTCAAGCACTTGTTAGAAGCAATTCAGTAAAAACATAGAACAAATACTTTCTATTTTAATCGATTACAATATATATGTAATCGATTACGAGTAGCTCAGTTACACATAGAATCTCGTCTTGACTATTTTAATCGATTACCAATTATTTGTATTGTAACCACCGCTTCTATTTCGTATTTATTTTATTTGCAACAGATTTTTTTTTCGAAAAAAAACAGAAAGAATGAAGATTCAAATGAAAATTTCACGTTGATAAAATGAGTTTAGAAATGATAAGAAATATACGCGTTATTTGACGTGTGTAGTCCATAACGTTCACACATACATACCATACAGTCAGGTATTACATGTCCATAACTATATAAATGCACAAAACAAGGTACAGATCATCAAAAGCAGATAAGCATCACACACACTTCATCATATCAGCATCACACACACTTCATCATATCTTCACGTACAGCATCCATGTCACTGCTGTTCTGCTCGCCCAAATAATTTGGGGTCATCACAGGTGTCAACCACCAGACACAACACAGGGTTAGTCATGATAAACAAAATTT
>PYAF01000196.1:42028-73089 GCA_007407185.1 Glycine tomentella | reverse complement strand
TTCTAAGAGGAAATTCTAAAGATTATATCCAAGTTTTCTGTACCACTTAGGTAACTTAATTATAGCTTGAATTTAGCTTTATTCTAATTGCTTCTTAGGAACAAAATTATTTAGAAACTTCTAATTTTAGTTTTCTAATAATCTTAAAATATCACTTCCAATCCATATACAATAAGTAAAAATATTGGGGTGTTACATGTATCGATTATGCAACACTTTGAAAAATGAAAACTCACTGTGTTAATCGATTACATAACTAAATAATTGATTACTTTGTTCATACATCTATTTTCAGAAGATCAAGAAAAAAATAATTGATTACATGAGACGAAATAATCGATTACTTGGACGAAATAATCGATTACATTCAGTTTTTTCATTTTTTATAAAAGCTGTCAAACTGAATGTAAAAGGGGCGGCTTTTTCTGAAATTAATGAAAGCAAAGTTTGCTTGTGAGAGATTTCTCTCTTGTTCTTGTGTAAGAACTTCATGTTTCTTATCAATAGCTTCAAGCTATTGTGGCGATTCTTCCTAGACTTATTTGAAAGCTTTTTTAGGGTGCCATCCACCCACTTTCAATTGCTGAAATCAAAACTTACAAACAACTATTTAGTTTGTGAAATTTGGACACCTTTGTGTCCCTGAAGAAAGCTTGAAGTTTGAGTTTCAATTCAAGGTAGATTTGGGAAAATTCATTGTTGATGAGTTCAACCATACACCAATTTGGTTCATTGTAGATAGACTTACTAAGTCAACTCATTTTATACCTATTAAGATTTCTTATCCATTAGAGAGATTAGCTCAATTGTATATACAGGAAATAATTAGATTGCATGGTGTACCTTCGACTTTGATTTCCCATTTTACTTCTAGGTTTTGGGGAGCATTACAAAAAGCTTTTGTAACCAAATTATTCTTAAGTATTGCTTATCATCCCCAAACAGATGGACAAACAGAGAGAACCATACAAATCCTAAAGACATGTTGAGAGCTTGTGTGATGGATCCGCAGGGTTCTTAGGAAAAATATTTGCCATTAATAGAGTTTGCTTACAATAATAGTTATCATACGAGCATAGGGATGACTCCATTTGAAGCTCTGTATGGTAGGAAATGTCAGTCTCCTTTATGTTGGTATAAATCTGGGGAAGCAAGTTTGTTGGGTCCAGACCTGGTAACTCAAACCACAGAGAAAATCAAGAAGATTAGAGAGAAATTGGTAGTGGCTTAGAATAGACAGAAACACTATGATGATAAAGAAGAAAACATTTAGAATTTCTAGAAGGAGAACATGTTTTTCTTAAAGTTATTCCAATTACAGGAATAGGACGAGCAATGAAGGTCAAAAAGTCGAGTCCTCGTTTTATTCGTCCTTTCCAAATTTTGAAAAGAATTGGTACAGTAGCTTACCAAGTAGCTTTACCACCAAATTTGTCCAAGCTTCACAATGCTTTTCATGTCTCTCAACTCCATAAATATATTTCTGACCCGAGTCATGTTTTAGAATCTGAATCAATATAGTTATAAGATAATTTAATTATGAGCTTACCCCCGACAAGAATTTTGGATAGAGAAGTAAAGCAATTAAGAAATAAGTCTGTGTCATTGGTAAAAGTAGCATGGGGACAAGGACATTTGGAAGAATATACTTGGGAGTTGGAATCAAAGATGAGAAAGAAGTACCCTGGATTGTTTATAGGTATTTACAAATTTTGAGGGCAAAATTTTCTTTTTAGAGGGGGTGAAATGTAACATTCCCAATTTTTTTTATCTCGAAACTATATTTATGTTTGAATTAATTAAGGATAGGTGATGATAGTTTGATACAAGAAGGATAGGATAAAATTTATTTGAACACAAGCAGTCCAAAATTGTCTACACTCAAAAACAGCTACCGCCACCCATTTTTTGAAAAATTTATATCTCTCACATTTCTTATTCAAATTAGGCTTATGATATATGGAATTAAAAATCTAGATGTTAACTTTAACATAAAAAATTTAGCAAAAACTGGATTGCTTACACTATTTGCAGTCAGGAAAACAATAAGAGATATCAGTGTGGAATTTTGAGCCTACTGGCAACTTTGGAGTTTAGTTTTTAAAATACTATAGTTAGAGTTTTAGAAATAGAAATGAGGCATGTAATACCTTCTTAGAAAGATTAGAAAGTATATTTTAACATACTAAAAGATGGAAATTTATGGACTGGTAGATTAATACATAGTATAGAAGAACGAACAATCTATGGTAAAAACAATTCAAGCTATTTGAAAGAAAAATCTGATCTTGGCAATGTGTAGCTCCAAGAATTTTGGCACAAGGACTAAAATTTTCAGCCAAGCTTGGACCAATCAGAGGTTTCCTCATGAAAGATCCATTTCCACATGCACATGGGTCATTAATGAGGGGAATCTTGCAACAAAACACTAAACTATGAATGTGTAGGTTGGTGTGAATTTTGTGAAGGCCAAAGGGAAAAGGTAAATTGTGGCCTTGTGTGTATGTGTAATTGTAAGAACCAAGCAAATAAATCTAGCTGCTCAGCCAAGTTCCATGTGCACTAAGTCAAGGATTAAGGAATCTTTGACCAAGAAAATCTACTAGATAATGACAAAAGTGTAGGATAATATCTCTAAAGTAATGATTAGTTAGTTACATTTTAACTAAACTAACTACTAAACTAGTTAGAATCTAACTAATTCACTTAAAACCTAAATAATTAAATTAGTATAAATAGCTAATGGTGTTACAAAATCTGCATGTTCAAAACAACCAAGAATTCACAGCCCACTTAGTGTATCTTGCTTTCATTTTCCACTTTGTTTTCCTTTTTCATTTTCTCATAACCATAGCAACTCCTAGTGTCCTATATCTCTATTTCTTCTTTCTTCCATATAAAGACTTCCATATTTGAAGAAATTTAAAGAAGTACAGCCACTTCTTGAAGAACTTGAACATAACTTCACCTAAGGTAGGCTAGGCTTCAATCTTTAATTAAGGGTTTATTTGGACTAACCTATATGTGTAATGGTGCAGATTTATGGTTGATCATTTTGACTAAATTTTTATATCATTGAAGGATATTTTAAAAGGTGGTAATTTTGTTTTAACAATAGGATAGGTTGATGATTTAAATGCTGAAATTTTAGTAATGTTTGCACATGATTTTGATGGAATTTTTTGACTGTTTGCTTATATGTTATGTTGGAACTATTTTATATTAATTCTAAGTAGAGGCTGAATGGTGCGGGGATGAAAGGTCTAAATTACTCAAGTGGTTCAATTTGATTAATTAAATAGTAGAGTGATAAGTTGAGAAGAACATAAGGTCTAGGTTAAGTTCAAATCTTTTACGGTGATAGTGTAAAAGAATTAGAATATTATTTGGATGGTATACTAAGGTTTACTAGCTAGATTACTAACATGATGTCTGTAACTTGAGGATATTTTGTTGCCATGCACAAGTTGGCATGATTTTGATGGAATAAGGTATGGTAGTCTAACCATACATTTGGTACGTATGATGTTTGTGATGGGAATCTTCCATGAGGTTATATTTATTTGCGTATGGATGGTATTATTGATAAGAATGATGGATTTGATGTAATGATATATATATATATATATATATATTGATTAATCTTTTCGAGTCCAGTACGAGATTTGTGAAACAGGATCTGATACTACATCCAGTATGAGATGTAGAGACCAGGTGCAAAAACATGAAATTGTCATGCATGATTAGCGTAAGACGGTTGCAACATTTCTACATCCAGTACGAGATGTAGCTACATACAGTACGATATGTAGAGGCCATGTGCACCCTGGAATTTCATTCATATACATGTTGTTGAATTGTTATTTATTGTATGGATTTTATTGGAATATATTGATGGTTGTTAACGTACTAACGTATTTGATGGTTTAGTTTTGCCTACTGAGAAATTTTATTGCTCACTAGATTTGTTTCATTTCTTTTTTTGATGGCAACAATAATCAACTTCATTGATGCTCTAGACTGGGGATGGTACAAAGATGAGGAAAGAAATTGCTATATTATTACAATGCACCCTCTTATCCGAATTTATGTATGAAGAACCACATATTTGTTTATACGTATTGACATTTTTTACTAGTATACGATTATTATAAATAAACCTAATAAAAATTAGCTAGAAATATGTTAGGTCATTACAGAGGACATATTAGAGGTTGACTTAATGGGCTCGGTTTCCTTGATCATGCGGTTGATGATAATACAAGGTAGGCTAAGAGGAATTTTCCTCCAAAGACAGTAAATGGCTAGAACATCATGGTCATTTACCTCCTTATAGGTACCAGCTTCGTGTTGGATATAGGGGAGCTGGAAAGAAGATCAAATCAAGGATGAAGCCCTTTGCTTAAAGGATTGTAGCTTTTTACATGCCATTCAATTAAAGGCATTTGTAATTTGTTAAGTTGTCAAGAGGCTTATCTTGTGATCCTTGCATTTGTATAAACATAATCATAAAAATGCATACATGATTTAAGAAAGCATAAAAGGTTACATGTTTGCATTAAGAAATAAATTCTCATGGTTTAAGTTTTGGAAAATGCATTTTTGCATTGCTTTAATCGATTACCAGCTTGTGTAATCTATTAAAAAGCCATAAAGAACTCTTTAACCGATTACAAGCAAATCTTAATCGATTACACAACACAAAAACACAATACATGCCTAATGCCTTAATCCATTACCACTCAATCGTAATCGATTACAGATCATTTTAATCGATTACATTGTTCATATTAATCGATTACTTTGGTTAAAATAATCGATTATATAACGTTTTAATCGATTACATGCAGTTAAATCTGTTTTTGATAAAAAGATGTTGGGTCTGAACATTTGCATCAATCAAGAGAAATTGATTATACGAATTACTCAATACTCCCAAAGCTTTCAAAGTCTGATAAAAAGATTTCCTGAGTCTCATATTGTTTTGAACAAGATTCTTCAAGAGTTTTTCAAGGCAGATGCTTTGCAACATTAACATTCATTCAGTCTGAATTTTCTTGGTAAAATTCATTCATTCATCGTCTGAGGATCATAAGGTTGTATCTCTCTTAAAGTCTTACTATGAATTGACTTGTTTCTTTTAATTCTTGTAAGTACTAAGATCAAAGAGTTTTCTCTTTAGAGATTTTTCTAGAGTAGTGCTCTCTAGAGGAAAAAATAGAGTAGTGTTCTCTGGTTCTTTGTGACCAGAAGTCTAATCGGGTTTTAGATTTCAGTTTCTTTATCTAGGTTTGATAAAGGTAATCACTTGTAAAGCTTGTAAAGAACAGATTTTGATTTAGTGGAACTCTAATCAGGTTTGGTTACAAGACACTGGATGTAGATTCTTTTTTGAGAGGTGAATCAGATAAATTTGGTGTTCTCTTGATTCTAATTCTTGTTATCTTAAACTTGCTTATCTTGTGGTTAATCTCTTTCAATAGCAATTGAAATATTTTCTGTATTTGTTTGAAGTGTGGGATGAATCTTGATTGATTGAAAGTTTTTGTTTTAACAAGGGAAAACTTGTGAAACCATCTTTAATCCGCTGCTAGTTTTTAAAAATTCCTATTTTAACTAATTCACCCCCTCTTGGTTAATTGTGTGTGTTTATCATTGTTTTCACTTTGGGCAGCATAGAATGCGTATTGATCCATTGGAAAATTCTTCCAAAGGATGTCAAAGACTTGGATTTGAAGTCTTCATTCTTATTCTCCAAGAAATTCTTCATAATCTTGGTCTTTTTGAGGCCCATGATATCACACCAGCCATCATAGAGCCTAGAATTATTAGCAGGAATTCCTAAAATATCTATTAGTTGTTCTAAAATCAGAATCTCAGTCCCATTCAAGGTGGCCTTCAAGGTAAAATTGTGGTTATCCACAACAACAATTGCAAAGAGGGTTTCACCAGCCTTGGATAGACATGTTTGTGCATTTTAAAGAACCCTTTCCATTTCTTCTTTTTCAAAAAGCAAAGGATGTCCCATCAATACTCTTTGATATCCAAAAGATCAACGCATCTTCCATTGACAACTTTCTTGTTGACCCAACTGCTGTCAAACTTCTCCTTCAGCTTTCTATCATTGAATAAGGCAGAGGCCTCGTATTCTGACCTCCTCTTATTTCTAGACTTTTCTTCCTTAGTGACCCAATCACGATAGAGAGAAAAAGAGAGAGCGAGACAGAGTTAAAGTGAAATCAATTTTTACTAACATTTACCTTATATAGAGGAGCTAAGGAAAGAGAGAAAATGAAAACAGAAGAGCATAAGTTTTTAATGGTAAAAAACAAATTTTAGAAATAGTCGATGTGCAACATAACAGATAGTTTTGCCATAAATGAAAATGTTCAAGGAATCAACAACAAAGCCCAATTTAGTCAAACAAACACAAGCACATCAATTTTAGAAAGAGGATCAAACACCCAAACATAGATTACATTTAATCAGGAATTTTAGCACAAAAATACATACCCAATTAGAGATCAGTGAGAAATTTGACATTAATTAAAGATTTAATAAAATTGAACCTATCCTCAATCAAAGGTTTAGTGAGAATGTTAGCAAGCTAGAGTTTGGTTTCAATGAATTTCAGCTCAATATGCCCTTTCTGAGCATGATCTCTGGTAAAATGGTGTTTGATTTCTATGTGTTTGGACCTTGAATGTTGGATAGGATTCTTTGATAGATTTATGGCATTAGTGTTGTCACACCAAATGAAAAATTTTGTATATTCCAGTGAATAATCCAACATTTGTTGCATGATCCAAATGATTTGAGAATAAGAAGTAGTTGTTGAACATATTCAGCTTCTAAGGTTGATAAGGAAATTGTGCTTTGTTTCTTTGAAGACCATGATACTAGTGATTTTCCAAGGAATTGACAAGCATCACTGGTGCTCTTTCTTTCTACTTTATCACCAGAAAACTGAACATCACAATAGCCTACAAGATCAAGCTCAGACCCTTTCTCAAACCAAAGCACATGATTAATAGTTCCAACTAAATATCTCATAATTATTTTAACTACAGTAACATGAGATACATTTGGACAAGACTGACAAATTAAATATAATAGGGAACTAATCATACCTATATACTTATTTTAAAAAGTATTATTACCTTTCTCATCCTTGTCAATGATAGAGGATTCATGCAAGTCTGGCTTCATCCATTAGGAACCTATTCAGAAGGTCCTTGGAGTAATTTCTCTTGATGGATTAATATCCCATCCTCTTTTTGAATGATTTGAAGTCTCAGAAAGAACTTCATCTCACCATCATGCTCATTTCAAATTCTTTTTTATTAGCTCAGAAGACTCGTTACACATTCTTTTAGAGTGGTCAACAACTCAAGCTATTTCATAAGAGTCCTTAAGTGAAGGAGGAGCTTGTGACGGACCTCTCGTTAGTCTTGCCAATTTTATGTGATGATGTGCGTTGAATGACACTTGAGGAGTTTCCTTTTTTCTTCTTTTCTATGTTGTCTTTTTTATTGCATTTCATTGCATGCTTACATTGACGACAATGTGCATTTTAAGTATGGGGGAAGGATTTACAAAATCTATTTTCTATTTTTGTTTTGTTTTATTGTTTTCTGTTTTTGCTGTTTTTACATACAGAAAATAAAAAAAATAAAAAAGATTGTGCAATAGTTGTTTTTGTTTTTGTTGAATTTGTTAGATACAAGAAGGGCTTGAAGAGGATCAAGATGTTGAGTGTAACACCCTGAAAATTCAAAAACTATGGTCAAAATATTATATGAATCATTCTTGCATAGCTATTAATGTGAATATTAGATTATGAGAAATTTGGCTGATCTATATTTGAATTAATTGGGTGAAATATCAATTAGAGACATTAAGAAAATGTTTGAAGAGAAATGACCATGTTACCCTTTCCTTAAATTAGAAATTACAAAAATGCCCTTAAGGTAAAAATGACAATAATGTCCCTAGATATTTTTGAAAATTAAAAAAATGCCCTAGATATTTTAGTGAGATATTTTAAGATAAAATTATATAAATGCCCTTGGATATTTTAGAAATGACAAGAATACCCTTGGATATTTTTGGCTAGATATTTTATGGTAGAAATGACAATTATGCCCCTAGGATGAATGATGAATTTACCATAATGCCCTTCGGGCAAAAAATGACCAGATACCCTTTTAGATTCTGTAGAAACTTGATGGAAATACAGAGCATTCTTAGACAGCAGATTATTAAGATATTTTGTGATAAGAAACCTTAGAATATAATTTCTATAAATTTTATAAGGTGACTACTTTGAAATTGTATTCAGAAGGATGGAGGTGGCGGAACAATATGGAAAAATGAGAAATAGAATCTGTGGAATTTTCTCTCAATTGTAGGATGTCCAGATTTACACAATAAAATGGTTTAGTAATTTTGATGAACAGAAGAAGAATAGACCAAGTAGAATTAAGATAAGAACATTTTGTAGGCAAGGATGTGTATTATTCGGTATAGATTGCTTGTGAATAATTTTAAACTATCATTAAAGCCAATTTTTGGAGATCTCTAGAATTCTATTATTTCATATTATTTTAGGTGAAAGAATTCAAATTCAAATTAAACTTCTTACAAGGAATTACCATGTGAAAAACCTTAATTGGAATAAGGTTTTTCTTAAGCATCCAATGGTATAAAAGGAAGGAAATTTATATCCACACCCCTAGGTTTAAAGTTCACGAAAATGGTGTAGAATAGGCAAGAAGATTCATGAAAGCCACTTGTAGAGGTAAGCCATGTGATGAATACAAGTATTAGGACACTTGTATGACATATAATTAGCTTAAGAAGATTTTTCTTAAAAAGTAAAAAGTCATCATTTAACTTAGTTACAATTCAATGGAACAAAAAGTAATTTAGTTAGAATGGAACTAAATAAAGGTCATTTAGTTAGGAAGGGCAAAAATGTCCTTGAATATTAAATTATTTCCTAAACACTATATAAAGGGGGGAAACCTAAAATGCACATTACTTTCAAGCCATTCTCTCTACCAAATTCACGTGTAACTCTCCCTTCCATATCCCTCCCATCCTTTCATTTTCAAGCCTAAATCAAGTTAGAAAGTAAACCCCACCATAGTGAAGCATTATGCGAAAGCTAGGAGAAGCTAGGGAAAGTTTGACAAGCTTTTAAAAGAAGAAAAATAAGGTATGTATAGGGGAGTTTATGCTAAATATAGTTTAAGTGTTACTTTGTTTAAGTATGTATGGGGAAACTTTATGATAAAGATAGTTTAAGTATTGTTTTGTTTGAATAAGTGTTTGAATGTTCATGTGTTGTTGAGTGTTTCCATGAATCTCTATGAAATTCCATGAGTTACTGAGTGTTTCTATAAACCTTTGTACATGAATAATATGCTGAGATTCTGTACATGAATATAAAGTTAAGTTTTATGCTTTATGTTGAGTTTCTGAGTAAAGTATGTGAGATATAAATTAAAGACTGATGTTGAAAATAAATATGAGATGATGAAAAGAGTTATACCTTAAAGTGAATCAGTCTTATATGTCTCATATGCATATGCCCGGCGGGGGTTAGTCCGCGTTATTACCTCGAGAGGAGGTGTGTCAGATAGTTATAGGAACTGAGTACAAGCGTTTAGACAAGAGAGGTCTGAGCTGGGGGGTGCTTCGGCAGTGGGAAACTCACGCCACCCATGATGATCACATGTAGTGTGGGTGACCTTCCTGTGCATCATTGTGACACCTTGACTGATCGTGCAAGTTCTGGACCATTGGACTGGGCTATCTTGACTATTGGTACCAATGATTGAAAGAGTTTAAGAGAATCATGCATCTTTGAGGATGTTGTTATGAAAATCTGCCTATTGAATATATATATATATATATATATTGTTGCTTAAATTATATTTATCATAAACTTACCATGTGCTTTGTGTCTGTGGTTGACACCTGCCATGACCTCGATTTCATTCGGGTGAGCAGATGAACAGCAAAGAGAGACTATTAGCTGTATACAAGAAGAGGATTTTGTTTGAAGATGTGTTGATTTAAGATGATATGCTTGAAGATGTATTCTTTTGCGATAGAAGGTTTTAGTTATTTGTATTATGTATAGAATTGATACCAATGTGTATTTTATTGTACATTAGATTTATAAAAATCAATCAGTGAGGAAAAATCTTTTGTAATCTTATTATATGTTGCTTCATAATTATGAATATTACTCAGTAATGAAAAATTATGCTTTAGTATTTATAAGCAAATCGAAAAGAATTTTTTTATTAAAAATCAATAATAACAAGATCGTAAGTTGAGGTGTTACATTGAGACTTTTAGTCTCGGAGTTTTAGCTTTTACATGCCATTCAATTGAAAGCATATGTAATCTTTAGATGTCTAAGAGTTTCATCTAATGATCTATTGCATTGCATAAACATCATTTATTGGCTTGCATTCATGGTTTTACATTTAATCGATTACTTTGTTCATATATCTTTTCTAGAAAGCTTAATAACACTTTAATCAATTAAACTTGTTAATAATCGATTACATTAGTGGTTTTAATCGATTACATGGACGATTTAATCAATTACATTCAGTTACAATAGTTTATTATAAATAGTTATTTGGCCATTTGAAAAAATAGATCATTAAACTACGAAATTTTCATAGATTTTCAAAAACCCTTATGAAGTGAGAAAATATATTCTGAGTTACTAAGCTCTTATCCCACAAACTCTAAATCTTCATGTTGCATTGAAAGATTTCTTCTTGGACAAGATTTTAAAGAAGTTCTTGCAGAGTTTGATCTGAAATTTGTTTTTAAACTTGAATCAAGATTGGTAAATCATATGCATTCATATTCATTGGGTCATCAAGTTGTCTCTCTCCATTAACTTTGCTTGTAAATTCATTTTAGAATTTTGGGTTGTTTGTAACTATTACAATAGAATTCTTAAGGCTTGTCTAGAGTGGGTTTCTCTAGAGGGAAGAGTAGAGAAGAGTTCTCTATGTCTTGATCATTAGGAGTCTAAGGGAATTAGATTTTTGTTCTTAATCTAGGTTTGATTTAGGGTAAGAAAAGAATATTGTGAATAGTGGAACTCTAACTAAGTTTGGTTAGAAGAAACTGGATGTTACTTCTCAAAGGTAAGAAGTGAACCAATATAAGTTCTTGTGTTGATTACTTTCTTTAATCTCTTCTTGCTATCTTAATCTGCGATTCTTTGGTGAAATATTTTTTACTCAACAAGTGTAAGGTTTTGTAATTGTTTTCTTGAGCTGAGTGGTTTGATTGGTTGGAGCATTCTTGGTTTAATTGTGATACGATATTATTACTCTGATTCTTTGATTTTTTTTTTTAACAGGCCAAGTTTAAACCAATTCACCATCTATGCACTTCATATGTGTGTGCTTAGGAATTACTCATTACAACACGTTGGGATTTTAGAAATACCTTTATCACTTGAAGGCTCAAGAAGATGACGCCCTCCAATGGTGATCCACACTGTTATCTCTGATAAGTGCCATATTTTAGTTAAAATCATGTTTTAAATGGCACTTAACTTTTGATTTCATTAACTTTGTCTATAAACTTGCCTTAAACCTAGTTGATTTGTATCTATTACTTAGATAAATGTTGTTTTTCACATTTTGGAAGATTAATCCAATCACATTTTGTATTTTGATAGGTTTCGAGGATATCTGAGGCTTCTGAACAAGCAAAGCAAGCAAGAAGGAACTAAAAAGAAAACATGGGAGCTGTTACAAGCAAAACAGGCCCAAAACCCATCTAGGCCCAAAGCATTCTTTAGGGCTAAGTTTCTAACTCGCCCAGGCGACCAATTCCAGTGTATTTGGCTCGCCCAGGTGAGCTCAAGTTCAGAAAAGATGACATTAGCTTGCCTATGCGAGTGAAACAAGGCAAAAACACTCGCCTGGGCGAGTGAAGCAGGCAGGAGATGGAAATCTATAAATAGGCCACGAAATTGGAGAGAGACATGCATTCTTCAATCCTTTGCTTCCTTAGCTTGTTTTTTAGTTTAGGAACTTAAATAATAATATTAGGTAGGTTAGGAAAGTGAGAGAAGTGAGGATTAGTATGGAGACTTTGTTGGAAAGAAGCGGTGATGGGACCCTTCATCAATTCTTTTCTTGAGGAGGTTCTCTCCATTATGAGTAGCTAGCTTCTCTGAGGATTGGACGTACTCTTCTTATCCCTATGTGTCTCTTTTAATATTTATTTATGCATGAATCATTTTTATTCCTTATTGGTAATTTCATTCTGTGCTTAATGCTTGATTCTACTTGATCACTAGTTTCATGAATTTAACTCTAAGTGAGACTGGAAAGTAATCTTAGGGTTTGAACCGAATGATTTTACTCATTACGTTCCGTTGCTAGGAATAGGGCATAACGTTTTAATTGCAAATAGCACGCGATTATGATTATAATGCTGGGGTATTTACTTCATATGCGAGGGATCGATATTCGGTAAATATTCTTAGAACTCTCGAATCGAGGGATCGATTTGGGGTGAAATATTGTGTGCATCAATAAGGATAGACGATGATTTATGCATGGTAATATTAATTGGATATAAAAGGATAAGACTGATGAAATCCAATCCCACTTTCTCATAGATATATTTCATTTACTAAAGTTTAGTAATTTTAGGTTACTTTCACAACTAAATGAAATTCCGCTCAACCTACTTATATATAATTATTAAACTGTTAAGTTCTCTTTGGATTAACTGAGTAGCTCAAGTCCCTGTGGAAACAATCTTTAAAAATTTTGTAACTTACAACGACAAATTGGTACGCTTGCCGAAAGTTTTAACAATCTCCTTCTTGCAAGTGAGAACTTATTCTTCTCCTTGATTCCCACTTCTCCTTAGTGGCTTGCCAGGCATATGCAAGGTATAAGGCTTTCAAGTATTTGTTTTCTTTTCTCAAGACTATGAAGGTGCCTTGAGGTCAGGTGAAGGTGCAGCAAAAAAAGAGGAGAGAAGATGAGGTAGAGGAAAAACTAGAACTTGATTTAAAACCAAGAGAGTAAGGGGCGACATTTTTTCTCTCTCTTAATCCTCCCCACATAGACGCCTATTTAAGGTGAGATGAGGTTGTTGCATTGCATTATCCTCTCACTCTAAATCAACCCAAGTTGTTGGGAAAATTTGAAAAAGAATCTAGCAAGATTCTCTCCAAAAACCACCACCTTGAAAACAATATGAATACCCACAATAACCAAGAGGAGGGGTGAATTGGCTTAAACTTGGTCTTTTAAAATTATTTATAAAATCAGAGTCAAAGGATCTTAATCAATTTTAAACCAAAAATGCTTTTAATCAATCAAATTACTCAGCACAAGAAATCAATAGCTCAAAACAAAACTTGTTGAGTAATGAGAATAACACCAAGAACAAATGAACAAGATTACTTGTAGAGATAGAGATAAAGAAAATCAACACAAGCAATTTATACTAGTTCACTTCTCAAGAGAAGCTACATCCAGTTTCTTATAATCAACATTAGATTAGAGTTCCATTATTATAAAATTCAGTTCTTACAAGCTTTACAACGATCCCTCTTTATCAACCCTAGATAAAGAATAGAAATCTAAAACCCTATTAGACTCCTAATGATCAAGAATAAGAGAACACTACTCTGTTCTTCCCTAGAGAACACTACTCTAGAACAAACTTCAAATAACCTTTTACAATAGCATCAAATAACAGAAATTGCAAAAATGAAATTACAATCAAAGATTATGGAGAGTAACGACATGATGATCCAATGAATATGAATGCATGTGGTTTACCAATCACAGTTGAATGAGAAAGAAGATTTCAGAACATGCTCTCCAAAAATTCTTTAAGAATTCTTGCCGAAGAAATCATTCAAAACCCATGAAGATTAAAAAGTGGGACAATACTTTAATTAACCCAGAAAATCACTTTGGAACTTTGAAAAGGCTTGTGTGTATTCAGAAATTTCGAAGTATTCAAGTTGTAGTTTAAGACAAGCCTTAGACATATTTATAACAACTTTTTGTAACAAACTGTAATCGATTAAACGTGCCAAATAATCGATTAAAATGACTCATGTATTCGATTAAATTATCACTTGATCAATTAAAGTGTTCAAGGCTGATTTCTGGGTTTAACAACGAACAAAATAATCGATTAATGAGTTGTAATCGATTAAAGCAGTGAAGTTTTGTATCGGAAGCCTCTTGTGTAATCGATTACAATGTTTGGCAATCGATTAAGGCATTGAAGGTTCTTTAAGAAACAAGCTTATGTAATCGATTACAAAGTATGATAATCGATTAAATAAGTGAAACATGATTTTCAAGATAGCTTGTGTAATCGATTACTGTCTATGGTAATCGATTAAAGCAGCAATACATTACTTTTGTTTTACACTATGTAGTCGATTACAAATGTTTGGTAATCGATTAAAATGTTCTTCAATGCTTTTCTAGATTTAAAACTTAAGCAAATAATCGATTATACTGTTCTGTAATCGATTAAAGCAGAAGGTTTGCAATTTTCCAAAAAACATTTGTAATTTACTTCTTTTTCAAAATAGTTTTGATTCTTTGATGAAAACACTTAAGCATCTAAATGATTATATGCATGCAAATGCAAGGATTAACAAATTGGCTTCTCATACACTTCATTTTGGATTTCAATCTTACAAGGCATGTGAAAAGCTCAAAACATTCTTCTAAGTCAAAAGCTTCATTCTTCTTGTTGCTCCCCCTATATCCAACACACCTTTTCTCCCTCTCCTCCCTCAAATTTTGTTACAACAATAACTCATTTGAATTCAGAATTCAAATGACAATGTTGTTGATAGAATCTTCATCCAATCTTTATTGGATAATTCATTTAGATAATTTAAATTATCCTCAACAACCTAACCTTATAGAATTTAAAATTCAAATTTTAAATTTCAAATTTAAATTAAAATATAAATTCAATCTTATCCCAGTTCGTAATTTGAATTCAAAATTCAAAATTCAAATTTGCCTAAAACTTATTTTGGTGAAGTCAACTCCTTTACTTACTATGATTCATGGCCCAAGGCCCATCGAGCCTTTCAACACATTTGGGCCCATTAGTGGAGAAACCAATTTCCCCACTAATGCCCCAAATAGGATGCATGATTCAGGTGGGTTTGAAGTCCAACTCTAACCCAATTTAACTCATAGTTTTGATAAAGTCCAATAACTAACTATTGGCCCAAACTCGCTATAACTTGCAACAAAGAATAACCTTTGTGTGTGACCCATTAGGCTCAATTAGTCATTGACATAAATAAACTTGGACCAATTAAACTCTTTTAACGAGCCCAATTCATTTAATAACCACATAAGACACTAGCAATGCTCTGCAGCCCCAGAAATAATTGAGTTGATCATGTGATCTACCTTTCTAATTTGGATATCGTATCTCCATCATCCTTCACATCTTTATTCATATTTAGTCGAGAGCAACGATAAAGTATCATCTCTCTTTATTGACTAAATATAGCTTTTCACAGGAACTAAGAATCTTCTTCTATTGACTCTAAGACAGATCACGACTCCTCATGATCTCTTACTATGCATATATTCCTGAGTCAATTAGATGTCATCCAAGCCCTACCGGTCTTGTGAACGACTAATCGCTCGTAATGGATTGTGAGTCCTTTTGGCATGTCCATCTATACTCATGTATTCATGTTATACCCAAGAGTACATTGTTCTCCCCATTTTCAGGTGGATAGAGTCGTACAGTCAAAGTATAACCCTAGGACACAGTATTCGATGACATCCTCAAGTCTAGGACGATCCGCACTACCAAACAATGAGAGACTTTACAAATCCAATGATATTTTAAAGAATCCTTGTGGAGTCTCTCGGCGGGTCAATTCAGTGCCATTTGTTCCCTAACAGATCCACCCACGACATCAGCTAAGGCATCACCTTGCATGCATTCCATAGGATCCCTACCTTGTATCTCTATACATGTAGAAGATGTCGTACTAGTCTTATTGAGATCATCAATGCCTTTTCTTGATGATTCAAGACTAGGAACTAGCTTTAGACAATGGACATGTAGTGTCCTCAAATCCCCATGATCATAGATCCTCAATTGTACAGTTGTTCTATTCCTAGGGCCTTTACCCTTAAACGCATATTATTATAAATATAGGTGAGACATGAATATGATAAAGATAAAGTTTACTCTTATTAATCATGAAATAATAAATAGTACAAGGTGTTCAACTGATAAATCAAATTGTCTCTAGGACACATACATACTAACTAAGAAAAATACTTAAGATAGAGGAGCGATCTTAATACTTATGAACGTACATTATTTATGCAAAGTATACTTGACATTTGTTCTTGGCAAGAAGCTGATTCTATTTCAGATATCAAGTATAAGCTCCTAGAAATCATATCCTAAAAGAACATTAAAGGTTCAACATGTTCAATTGAAGTTTGGCATGATCAAAGCCAAAAAAGGGGAGATTGTTAGATACAGGAGGAGCTTGAAGAGGATCAAGATATTGAGGCTCTTAGTCTTGGAGTTTTAGCTTTTACTAGCCATTCAATTGAAGGCATATATAATCTTTAGATATCTAAGAGTTTCATCTAATGATCAATTGTATTGCATAAACATCATTCATTGACTTGCATTCATGGTTTTACAAAAGACATATGTTTTGTGCAATGTATTTTAAAGTATTCATGATTGAATTGAAAAACCAAAGTGTTCAAAGCTTATGTTTTGGAAAAACATATTTTCTTTGTTTTAATCGATTATCAGCTAATAGTAATCTATTACTTAAGCTTTGATGAACACTTTAATCGATTACAGCTATATGATAATCAATTAGACTTCACAAAGACACAGAAATGTCTTCCTGTGATAATCGATTATGATTTGTGGTAATCGACACTTGGCGCGTTCTTGGAAATAAAACTTTATGTGTTAATCGATTACATGGCGATTTAATCAATTACTTTGTTCATATATCTTTTCCAGAAAGCTCAATAACACTTTAATCTATTAAACTTGTTAATAATCGATTACATTAGTGGTTTTAATCGATTACATGGATGATATAATCAATTACATTCAGTTACAATAGTTTATTATAAATAGTTGTTGGGTCTTTTGAAAAATAGATCATTATTACACTACGAAATTTTCATAGAGTTTCAAAAGCCTTTTGAAGTGAGAAAATATATTCTGAGTTATTAAGCTCTTGTCCCATAAATTCTTCATGTTGCATTGAAAGATTTCTTCTTGGGCAAGATTTTAAAGAAGTTCTTGGAGAGTTTGCTCTGAAATTTTTTTCCAACCTGAATCAAGATTGGTAAATCGTATGCATTCATATTCATTGGATCACCAGGTTGTCTCTCTCCATTAACTTTGCTTGTAAATTCGTTTTAGAATTTTGGGTTGTTTGTAACTATTACAATAGAATTCTTAAGGCTTGTCTAAAGTAGGTTTCTCTAGAGGGAAGAGTAGAGAAGGGTTCTCTATGTCTTGATCACTAGAGTCTAAGGGGATTATATTTTTGTTCTTAATCTAGGTTTGATTAAAGGTGATTTGTAATAAGCTTGTAAGAAAAGATTATTGTGAATAGTAGAACTCTAACTAAGTTTGGTTAGAAGAAACTGGATGTAACTTCTCAAAGGTGAGAAGTGAATCAGTATAAGTTCTTGTGTTGATTACTTTCTTTAATCTCTTCTTGTTATCTTAATTTGCAATTCTTTGGTAAAATCTTTCTTACTCAACAAGTGTAAAGTTTTGTAATTGTTTTCTTGAGCTGAGTGGTTTGATTGGTTGGAGCATTCTTGGTTTAATTGTGATACGATCTTATTACTCTGATTCTTTAAACATTTTTTAAAAGGCCAAGTATAAACCAATTCACCCCCCTCTTGGTTATTGTGTATGTTCATATTGTTTTCAGAATTTAGGCATTTTTTCATGTTTTTCATAGGATTTCTAACTTGTATAAATTGTGAGAAATGTACCATTTTTTGTTGGATTGAGAGGTTTCATACTTGATGTGAATCATTATTGCAATTGTTGAAGTGATAATTAGGCTTGGAAAATAAAATTTAAGGTGGATCATGAGTGATAGAATTATGCCTTATGAGTTTTTGGGCCTTCGTGGATGAATCAAATTATTACATTCATGTTCTTTCATGTGGGATTTCACCCTTGTGCTAGATTACTCTAGGTTTTCCCTTTTCTCTCTTGTCATTCTTTGTTACACATGGATTGATTGAGATGATTTAGGCCTTCTTTCTTTTAGCCACTAGCCAAATAAATCTACCTTGCATTGATATCCATTGTCACCCTTTTTGAGCCTTTATTAACCTTTTCTTTCTTGTGTAGCTCATTACAAGCCAAAAAGTGTAAAAACTAGGTTATCCTAACTTTAGAGATAAAAGGGGTCTTGAATTGTTTTGGGAGTGGGTTTCAAACAAGTGTGGGGGATTTGTATTTTGTTTTGATTTGGAAGAAAAGAAAAAGAAAAGAAAGAGTATAAAAAGCAAAAGTTCAAAGAAAAAAATAATAATAAGAAAAAAAAAGTACAAGAAAAAATTGCAATAAAAGTATATTGTGGTTCATTTTAATCCTTGTAAGTTCTTTTTAATTTTGTTGTTCTCCACCTTATTTCTTTGTGTCTACCCTTCTTTTTACTTGTTGGCTTACTCCTCATTGCCCCTCTTTTCTCTTAGTTTTAGCCTAAATATGTCACTCTTATCCATCTTTACCTAAACCATACATTACAAACAAATAAAATTCATTTTGATCTTTTGATGCATGTGTATTTCAAGTTGAGTGAATTAGAGTCTTGTTAATATTTGGATGTGTGATAAGTGCCATATTTTAGCTTTCGAGATTATAATACTGGCACTTATCTTTTGATTTTAGTAAAATTCTTGATTAATTTGTAGTAAACCTAGTTATTTTATATTTTGTGTAAATATATAGGATGTTATTCACATTTTGGAAGATTCATCCACTCAAATCCAGTGTTTTGATAAATACCAATTGTATCCGAAATATCCAAAGCAACCAAGGCAAGTACAAAGGGGCAAAAATGTCAAATTAAGAAGATTCCAGAAGCAAATTCACCCAGGACTTGCCCAGGCCAACACCTTTCTTTACTATTGGGTTTTTAACTCACCAAGGCGAGCAAAATAGGCACAAAATACTCGCCTGGGCGAGTGGCTTGCTTCACCATTAAGAGATTAACTCACTCAGGCGAGTGAAAATAGGCAAAATTAGTCTCCTGGGCGAGTGGGCCTAAGCAGGTGACCCCAAACTATAAATAAACATGCAAAATGAAGGGTGAAGCATGATTCTAGAGAGTGACAAAAGTAAGAAATTCATGAGGAAACTCTGTCAGAGTGGATCGGTGATGGCTGTTAGTATATGGATGTCCTAGAGACAATCTTTTCATTAGATTAGGACGTACATGTATTTTTCATATTGTCATGAATAAATTATAAGCGCTCTTTATCTTGTTTCTATTCTGTCTCGATATCATTATTAATATATGAGTAACTGGATAAAACCCTTAGAATAGAATAGGTATCTCTTGAGTATCAGTGATGGGATCACGATCATGAGGATTCAAGGATACCAGATGTCAACTCCTAAATTTTAAGTTCCTAGTCTAGAGACACTGAGAATGAGGATCAGTGATTTCGGGTAAGACTAGCACGGCTTAACTACTTGTATGCAGATACAAGGTAAAGACCTCATGAGCTACAGACATGGAGATGTCTTAGCTAAAGCCGTGAGTGGACCTATAAGGGTATAGCTCGCACTGAACGGACCCACAAAGAGACTCTATGAGGAAATCTCACAGATAGGATCATTAGAGTAGTCTCTTATTATTTGGGTGTGTCTTTCCTTAGACCAGAAGTTTTCACCTAGACTGTGTTCTAGAAGACATGCTTTGATTGTATACCTCGTCTGCCTGAAACATAGAGACACATAGGTATACCTTTGGGCATGTCCTAAAAGAACACGAGTCTAGGGTGACTAGCTGAAGGAATTCGTCAAATCTCTGTGAGAGATTAGGTTATCTGTAAACCAGAGAAATCGGGATGACATTTACGGGACTCGGGAATCTATGCATAGTAAATAAAATCATGAGATGATTTGCCTTTAGAGTCAGTAAAATTGGAGACTCCCTATTTCATATTAAAGCTTACCCTAGACCGCAAGGGCTGATACGTTTCCTTACCCTAGGTTTTATGGGAAGGTAACCGAGACGAAAGGAAATACATACGAAAACCAAATAGATTTAATAAGATGATCTTGTCATTTACCTAACTAGTTCTGGGGCAACAAAGCATTGCTAGTGCTTTGCGTTGTCATTAAATGAGTAGTGGCCTTGTTGGACCCAAACTCATTTATGTCAATAACTATGTTGGACCTAATGGGTCACACACTAACACTTTATTGTCATGACATTATAGCATTAAAGGTTTTGAGCCTAATAATTGTTGTTGGCCCAAGAAAGAGTTTGGATACTTATCTTAAAGAGAGAGGGGCGCATGAATGGAGTTAATGAGCTTGGATAGTCCGAGACATTATTAATTAATTTAAATAGTTAAATTAATTATCTAATATTTAAATTTGATAATTTAAATTTTGAATTTAAATATGAATTAACTATAGTAGTTAGTTTCATATCAAAAGGAGAAGATAAGAGCTAGATTTGAATTTGAATTCAACTAGCATCTTATCATGATCATGTCCTAGATTTTAGCAAGAAGTTTGAGCGCTAATTATGGGCTTACATATGGCTGATATATGATTATCATTTGGCAAAAAAAATAAATCCCAAGTAATTGACTTGGTCTTAGGAGGATAAGATAGGAGGTTGTTGGCAATTTTTGAAATGCAACAACTCTATCTTTTCTTCACGTGTGGGATGCTTCATGATCAGAATTTTTGGTTAAAAAATCTGACTCAAACTCTTTTATAAAGTGTGCTATTGTTTTCATAGTTCTCTAATAGTTTTAGAGGAAAAACCTATCTACTTTCCTATATTTTCACGTGCCCCTTTGTGTGAGTTTTGGCTGAAAATTCAGCCTCCAATATCATCTATTAGTGAGCCTCTTAGATAAGTAAAAACACTTTAAAACCTAACCTTCTTCCTCTCCATTGGTGTGCCTAGCCTGCCTCCTTTGGTGTTTGTTGGTAGCCTTCAAGAAGTGTTCTTGAGTCTTGACAAGAAATGGTGTGGATCAACATTAGAGGGCTTGTATCTTCAAGCCCATCCTTGATCATCAAATTTTGAATATAAACAAGGTAATCTATATCCTAAAGAATGATTCTTGTGTGGTATGTGTGTCTCCGCTGGAAAAATTTTGTTTTTCTCACATTTCTTCAGGCTTCAAGGCCCTATCTTTCAAGTGGTATCAAAGCCTGGTTGCTTTACTATCAATGGGTGATGGTACCTTGTTTGTTATAATATGTTGTTTGTAATATGATTACATGGTTTTGTTTCTTTATGATTCTTTGTGAAAGATTTCAAACGAAACATCTTTTAAGAAAGGAATATGATTCAGCCATGATATGAATATTCAAATGCATTGTTTTCTCCATAATTTTGTTTTCAAAATGCATGAAATATTCTATGCATGCCGTGGTCACATGAATAAAAATTAGGGTTATTAATTTTGTTCATTTTGATCATGTTATTTTTGTGTTTTGTTATAATGAATTGTTCATGAGCATAACATAATATTTTGTGACAAAATTTCTCATACAAGTCTATGTATATAAATGATTGATTGTATGGTTTAATTTTGTGTTCTTTGAGAAAGAATCAACAAAATTTTGAATTATGTATTTGGATGCATATTTTGGCCATTTGAGAGAAAATAATATTGTGTGCTTGTTAGTTGTCTAACTTTTAAGGTGCAGATTTGGAAGGGGATGGTCATGGTGCCCGAATTTAAATATTTGTATTTAAATGTTTTTAAATTTAAATTCAAATTTTGTTTTAGTTTAAATTGGAGTTGTAATATTGAATTTTAAATTTTGTGTATTCTTTTGTTCCTCCAAAGATGTATTGGAGTTTCTATAATTATTTTATAATTAGAAAAATTAGGCTAGTGGCGTTTAGGCATGGAAGATTTCATGATGGAGCTGCGGCCTAGGAGCAAGAAGAAAGAATGCACGAGCACCATGACTATCTCATATAAAATCTGTTTTATGTATGCTTGTATGTTTTAAAATTGACTAGTATACATGAGATGAGAGTATCGCAGATGTATGTTTTAAAACGACTAGTATGCATGATATGGACAACCATGAATGTGTATTTTATTATGCATTTCCAAAAGCGACTATTGTAATCCGATAGATGTATGACATAGGATACGACTAGCATGGCAATAGTACTTACACGTTTGATAAGACCCATTAAAATAAAAGAAACCTTAAAAGGAATCAATTATTAAGCACATGATTACCTTCCACCACCAATGCCACTCGAAATCCCTCTAAATGGTGGTGCGCCACAACTCAGTTGGGACACACTGTTTCGTTGAATAAGAGCAATATTAGAAGTGTGAGACACTTAAGGTGCTGGTTAGTGCTTATCTGAATGCATGAGTTGCAGGCTCAGTCGGGCTTATGTAATTAGGGTAATAATGCCAGGTCGGTTGCATGAGATGCACCACTAAATGACAAGGAGTTGTCAACCTAATGCTAAGAAAAGGTATGAGATACTATTGATAAGGATCAACCCATTATTTAGTTTAATTTTGCGGTCTCAGATGAAGATTAAAATAAATAATCGTACTCTTAATCCCACTAAGGTAATTTTAAGATAAAATAACCCTAAGTCAAAATAACAAGGGTAATTGAAGTAGATAAAATAGTGGGAGGGGCATGTTATTTAAAGTCTTCAATAATTTGTTCTTATTTCATGACAATATATTGATTATTTTATCTTACATCTTCTCAGTTAATAGTATGACTAATCAACTGTCACTGCGCTCTATTCTCGATACAAACAAACTGAACGGTTCAAATTTTACAGACTGGTTTCGGAACCTGAGAATTGTTCTTAGGGTTGAGAAAATCGCTTATGTCCTATAAGGTAATTTACCCATAGCTCCTATGTAACACCCTCATATTTCAATACATAGTGTGAATTTTCTCATAAAGATTATTAATATACAATTATAGTAAAAATAACGAAAATGCCCCTAGACATTTTAAAAATTACAAAAATACCCTTCAGCTCTGAAAAGGTCAAATAGCCTCAAGAATTCTATAAGAACCTGATAAAAGTACAGTATACTCCTGGATAAGGCATTATTAACATAGTTGGTGAAAGAAATCATAAATTAGAATTTTTAGAAATTTTGGAAGATATTTTGAAAAGAATTCAATCTAGACTAACTCAAGCATTAGAAAAACACAGGAAAAGGATAGATACAATCCATAGAAATTTCTCTTAATCATAGGAGGAATAGACTTCTTTAATAAGTTAGTTTAGTAATTTTACAAATTAAGGGCAAAATGTACCAATAAGAATTAAGATAAAGCCACTTGATAAGAAAAGCTTAAATAATACCCTAAAAATGCTACTAAGACTTAAGTTAGTCTCTAAATAATTTTATTCCTAAGAAAGCAATGGGAATTAGGCTTTCATAAATGATAGAAACAATTTTATTCAATTTAAAGATACATAATAAGTAAAACAAAGCATAAAATTCAAGTCAGGTTTTTTTGTTATTGGGATAGGTGAATTCTTATAGATCCATCCTCCGAAAGAACCGGATATGATAATTTTTCATCATCCGGCTCGAGCACTAATCAAAGATTTTGAATGTATCTATAGAAAAAATAAATATATGTGTTACTCACACATATATGAGGATTATATGTAATAAAATCAACTCGATTCTCTTTTTCCGAAGTTACAAACAATTCTTTATTGAAAAAAAATTAAGTTATTATTAAGTAAACTTTGATAAACGCTCAATACCCGAGTAGGCTTTTTAAATTCATAATGCTTTCTGGGTGATCTCAAATTAGGCTTTCATAAATGATAGAAACAATTTTATTCAATTTAAAGATACGTAATAAGTAGAACAAAGCACAAAATTTTCCTAAAAGCTAGCCATCCCACGTGAACAAGAGAAAATTGGGAAAATTACCCTCCAAACCAAGCTATGGCCGTGTGATATCAAGAGAAATGGAGAAGGCTTAAGAAAATTCAAGATATAGGACACTTGTATGGTTAAAAGGCTAGAAACCTTGTGATTGGATCATTTGGAAAGATAACTAATCATAACTTTGGAGATAATGCCATAACTAAGCATAAGAATCTACTAAAACCTAGCTACTCCACGTGAAAGGAAAACAAATAAAGAAGCCATGCAAGCCTTGCCAAATTCACGTGTAAATGAGAGAAAAGGAGGAAGATGTAGAATATTCATGAACATGGACACTTGTAGGGTGAGAAATAGCTAGCCAATGAAATTAAACCAATTGGAAAGCTAAGTCATAATAAGCCTTAGAGATATTTGTAGCAAAAGCAAATTCAACAACCATATAAAAAGGATGGTGGGGACTGAAAATGAAGCCTAGCTTTAAGGCAAGTTCACGTGCAAAATCCCACTTCAATCTCACATCCTTTTCACTTTGATTTAAAAACAAAACAAAGGCCCACCATCCTAAGGAATCTCACGTGAAAAGCTAGGAGTAATTGGAGGAAGGTTGCCAAAATTTCAAGAAGAAAGCAAGGTATAGGGAAGCTTTATGATAAATATGGTTTAGATATTAATTATGGTAAGATTCTCATTTATTTCCATAAAGAATTAAGTCTTGCCTATCATATGTTCGATAAAATGCTTCAAAGAGATAAAGTTTGTGTGACGAATGATTACTTGAATAAGTGACTTGAAATTAGCTTAAGGAATGATTGTCGGAATAAATAACTTGAAATTAGTTTGATGGGTGAATGTTTAAGTAACTTAAATTTATGTATTATGACTATATTCAAGGAAATGATTTATTTGGTTTATAGTAACATAATGGAATGTTTCAATGAAGTTTATGAGTTAAAAGTGTGCTATAAATTCTTGAGTATATTTATCAAATTTCATGCTAAAATTATGATGAAAGAATGTCTATTATGTTGAACTTTATAAAGATTGATGTTGAAGATTTCAAGTATAAGAATATGAGAATCATTCATGCATGTTTCATATGCATATGCCCTGCGGGGGTTAAGCCGTGTTGCCCTGTGGGGGTTAAGCCGTGTTGCCCTGCGGGGGTTAAGCCGCGTTACCTCAAGAAGGGGTATGTCAGATAGCTAGAATTGAGACGAACGTTTAGACAAAAGGTGTCTAAACTGGGGAGTAGTAACAGTGTCTGAGATCACCTACCCATGATGATCACATGTAGTGTGGGTGTGAGTCCTTTTGTAACATTGACCTACCCTAACTGTTCGATCCAATTCAAAGAGAAAAAAGTTGAGCTATCTTGACTATGGTACCAGGTGATGAGAATTTGAGAGAACATGCATCATCTAAACAAAGGATCATGCATCTTGTCTTAAGAATGTTATTATGGTTAGTCATGGATGTATTCTTTTATCTAACTACGTTTATCATAAACTTACCCTATTTTTGTGTCTGTGGTTGACACCTGCGATGACCTCAATCTATTTGAGCGAGTAGAGAAACAGTAAAGCATAAGCAGTGGATGATTATGAAGAAGATGTGATGAGGAAGCTTGGATTGCTTATATTTTGTTTCTTGTGTTTACTCTGATAATGTGTAATTTGCACTAGACTTTAGACCCGTCTGTATATTTTGCTGGCATGTATTTGGGACTGTATAAGAACTATATTTTGGACTGTAATATATATTAAACTGCATTTTGGACTATATGCTTTGATGAACTCAAGAACGCTTTATGTTAAATAACTCATTTATAATATTACTTTTCGAGAAAAAAATAAATTTCGTAAAAATTATAAATAATAAGCAAAGTAAAAATGAGTCGTTCCAATAGTGGTATCAAAGCATGGTCTGTTTCTTAGGACTGTGTGTTTGCTATGTCTCTGTGTGCTTACTGTGTTATGTGTAATGTGTTTCTGTGTGTATGATGTGTTCTGCATGATATTGTGTTCTCCGTGACATTTGTTATGTTATACGATTTGAATGTTGCTATGGATTTAATTTTCGTAAATAAATTTTCTTGTTATGTTATTGTCTACTACCTTGATGGGCACCCTAGGACCCTTTTCTATGACATTCCATGCTCCTGGATCATTGGATTGAATAAAGATCTTCATTCTATTTTTCCAAAAACTGAAATGCTCCCCCTCAAACAAAGGAAGTCTGTTTAAAAGATGCACCTTCCTTGAAGGTTATTTGTGAAGTATTCATTTTGAAAAAAAATGATCTTGAGTATCTTACAAGACCTAGCTCTGATACCAATTGTAAAATATAGGAACACTTCACACTTAACCAAGAGGGGGGTGAATTGGTTAGGCTTGGTAATTTAAAAAATTTATTAAACAAAATCAGAGTTTTTTTCCCTTAATGGATCTTTATCACTTTAGTAACCAAAGAACCTTTATCCAAAGATCAATGCAAGAGATGTAATGCTTCAAGAACCAAGAGTAAACAAGAATTCACAAAGAAGACAATTAAGTATGCAGAAGTAAATGAACACACAAGAATTATACTGGTTCACTTCAAACACTATGAAGCTACATCCAGTTTTCTTCTACTCAACACTAGAGTAGAGTTCCACTATTGCAAATAATATTCTTACAAGAAAATACAAGCTTCTCTTTCTCAACCCTAGATAAAGTTCAGAAGTCTAAAACACTATTAGACCCTTAGAAGCCAAAACCAAACTGAGAACACTACTCAGCAACTCCTAGAGAAACACTATCTCTAGTTTCATGCAAGAAACCAATTTACAATAGAACATCAAATACAATTTCAACAGAGAATTACAAACTCAAAGAGTAAGGAAAGAAATCCCCTGATGATCCAAAGATGATATGCATAAGAATGAAATTACCAGGTTGAATGCAAATAACAAAACTCAGAACATGGCTTTCCTTAAACTTTGAACAGAGAAATCTTGCTTCACTCAATCCCTTAGACCCATATGAGTTTCAAGGAAGCAAGAACTTAATGATCCCAGAAAAATCACTTTGTCAATGTCTAGAATGCCTTAGAATGCTCAGAATACGAATTACTCAAGTTAGGAAATCAGCTGAGCATGGGTTCTATTTATAATGATTTTTGTAACCGCTTGTAATCGATTAAATGCGCTCCTGTAATCGATTATTTAGCATATGTAACCGATTACACACGCTCCTGTAATCGATTAAAGTGTTCATAAAGATTCTGGGTAACAACAACGAGCAATTTAATCGATTATCCCGACGTGTAATTGATTAAAGCAGGCATTATGAAAATCATGCATTGAACTAAGTAATCGATTACAATAAATGGTAATCGATTACACCAGAGTGATGATGTTTTTTGTATGAGTAATGTAATCGATTACAACTCAGTAGTAATCGATTAAAAAGGACACAAAGGTAGATTATGTATATTCTAAGTTAAAATAATCGATTAATCCGATAATAGAGTAATCGATTAAACTGTTCTTGAGACATTTGTTTCTAGCTTTAGCATCCATTCTCAACATTCATTTGTTCATTGCAACCACTTTGAGCCTTTAACTCCCCTTAATTTTTCCAGATTATGCAGTTGAATTTTTAGTTCAAAAAATGCGTAAAAAACAGGGGCAAACATAGGTGATTACAGAGCATGCTTAAATTCAATTTTTCTCCCCCTATTTGGCTTGTTAAAGACCAAAATTGCAAAGCACATCGGATAAGGTAAACAGAAACAAAATAGTTCATTGATTCATAAGAAACTGGGTACATATCATAGCTTAAAAACAAAATAAAACAGAGTACAAAAATAACTAAGACTCTAAAAGTCATCTGAATCATCCATCCTAAGGGTGGCTTCAATGTCATCCAGCCTAGCATTGATTTTCCTGAGGGAGCCCTGAGTTTCTGCTCTAAACTCATGATGCATTTTAAGAAGCCCATCCATCTTGGCTAACATGAGAGATTCAAATTGAGAGTGAAGGGGCTGTTGAGATTGATCACCTTCACTTGCAGTATCAGCCAAAGGGTCTTCACTATCAGCAACAAAGGGTTCCTGTTGCTAAGGCACTTGTTGAGGCTGTCCACCCATCACCCAGCCATCAGGGGTCTTGTGTAGTCCAAGCTTGGACAAATGCTTCTCCTGAATAAGGCTGTTGGAAGAATTAGTGTTGTCCACCACTTCATTAGAGACATCAATCCCAAAGTGATCAATGAATCTAGAGATAAGAACAGGATATGGGAAAGGATAGTTGGCAAGTCTCTTGGCCTTCATCATTATTTCTTGAAAAATAAGCACCCAGTTCATAGGGATGGAATTTGTGAGACCATACATTAATTGTAGGTCCTCATCTGTAGCTTGGGCATGATTAGTTGCCCTTGGGGTTAAGATATAAGTAATGAGATAGTGGAGGAGTCTGTTTTCTGGTGCCATAGGACCAGTGCTTAACCTGTTCCTAATGGGTTGGTTTGGGTCAGTGAGGGATTCTCTATAGGTTCCCACTTTGTTGTAGCCCCCTGAAGTCTCCTCAAACTTCCTCTTCCCATCATTGACTACCCCAGCAATTGTCTCCCATAACTCATGGGTGATAACCATTTCAACCCCTTTGACAGTGGATTTAAAATGTTGACCATCCATTGAGCCTTTTCCACAAGTCTAAAAAACTCTTACAAGATCAGGGTAGTAAGTACCCTTCATTTCCATAAACCTCCTAAGACCTTGGGTTTCTAAGAGAGTAGGAAAGAAAAATCCTTCCTTGATAAACCAGTCAAGGCTTATGTATTTGGGTGAGCTTATGGATTTAGTGGCATTGAATTGCAGATAATGCATCTTGTCAGATTCATTGGTAAACCAAAGACTAAGGCGGTCTAGTTGGGGTTGGGGTTGAGCACTAGAGGACTCTCCTACCTTACGTTTTCCAGTCCTAACTCTCTTAGGTGCAGATATATTGAATCAGACAATGAAGGATAAGGAAGGCTTGAAATATTCAGAATAGAAAGCAAGAGAGAATGAATTTTTGGTGCAAGGGAGAGATGAATCACAAAGTCACTATATATAGGCAAGGATTAAACACTAAACGTTCAGATTTTTCAAAAATATAGCTGTTATAGACAGTTAATGGAGGTTAATGATGATATAGGCGTTACAGATACCCAGAAAAACTGTCAGAAATCACATGACAGCTTGAATAATCGATTAAATCCATGTGTAATCGATTATTTTAGATCAGTAAATTCCAAAATTTATACTATGTAATCGATTAATCCGTAAGGTAATCGATTACACTTGACATTTCCAGAGGTAGAGGATGACTTGTAATTGATTATATGATTCATTAATCGATTATATACATCAGGATAGCAGTCCAGTCATACATCAGAATATATGTAATCGATTATCCCAAGTGGTAATTGATTATATCAGACAGACAGATATTTTGCAAACTTGAGTGTAATCAATTACAATGCAGTGGTAATCGATTATTACAGCGAAACAGTCAATCTTAACTTGAGTTTTAAGCCAGGTAATCGATTATTCCGATAAGTAATCGATTATTTCCGAGTGGCACTATTTTAGACTTATTTAAGGATAATCGATTACAATGTTAACGTAATCGATTACTTAAACATAAATTTCATACTGCGAGTAGTTTTTAATGAATTTAATCGATTAATACGTAGGGTAATCAATTATTTCAGTCAGATGGGCAAAAAACGGAGCATTCTGCATGATTCAGCTTTTCATACAACAAAGTAACATTTGGCATTTATATAGCACACGAATTTTATGTAACAAACAAGCTAGCTAATGTTGTTTTCATCAAGGATCCCTAGCATGTTTCTAAGAGTGTAATATCTATCTTTAGGCAAAGGTTTTGTAAATATATCAGCAAGCTGATGATGTATATCAATAAATTCTACCTTGATATTACCTTTCTGCACATGATCTCTTATGAAATGATGTCTAATCTCAATGTGCTTGGTCCTTGAGTGCATCACAGGATTCTTTGAAATGTTTATTGCACTTGTGTTATCACAAAGTAATGGTATCTCCTTTAGATTAACTCCATAGTCTTGCAATTGTTGCTTGAACCAAAGGCGTTGTGCACAGCAACTACCAACTGAAATATACTCAGCTTCTGCAGTTGATAGAGCTACACAAGCTTGTTTTTTGCAATGCCATGAGATAAGTGAACTTCCAAGGAGGTGACAAGTTCCACTAGTGTTTTTCCTATCAAGTTTACATCCTGCAAAATCTGAATCTAAATAACCAATAATGTTTATAGATGCACCTTTAGGATACCAAAGCCCAACTTTGGGTGTTGCCTTGAGATATTTGATGATCCTCTTAACTGCTGTAAGGTGAGACTCTTTTGGATTTGCTTGGTATCTTGCACACAAGCAAACACTTAGCATGATGTCCGGTCTACTAGCTGTCAAGTAGAGTAATGAGCCAATCATTCCTCTATACATGGATTCATCCACTTCCTTCCCTTTTTCATCTTTGTCAAGATAGGTTAAGGTAGCCATAGGAGTTGCAGCATCTTTGCTTTTCTCCATTTCAAACTTCTTAACCACTTCAAGGCAATACTTAGATTGATTGAGAAAAGTTCCATTCTTCAATTGCCTGACTTGTAGTCCTAGAAAGAATGTTAACTCTCCCATCATAGACATCTCAAACTCACTTTGCATAGCTGCAGAAAATTCTTTACAAAGTTTTTGATTAGTTGAACCAAAAATAATATCATCAACATAAATTTGAACCAATAAAATATCATCCATTTGTCTTTTGATGAACAAGGTTTTGTCAACATTG
>PYAF01000196.1:27297-40251 GCA_007407185.1 Glycine tomentella | reverse complement strand
TTTGTAACCGCTTGTAATCGATTAAATGCGCTCCTGTAATCGATTATTTAGCATATGTAATCGATTACACACGCTCCTGTAATCGATTAAAGTGTTCATAAAGATTCTGGGTAACAACAACGAGCAATTTAATCGATTATCCCGACGTGTAATCGATTAAAGCAGGCATTATGAAAATCATGCATTGAACTAAGTAATCGATTACAATAAATGGTAATCGATTACACCAGAGTGATGATGTTTTTTGTATGAGTAATGTAATCGATTACAACTCAGTAGTAATCGATTAAAAAGGACACAAAGGTAGATTATGTATATTCTAAGTTAAAATAATCGATTAATCCGATAGTGTAATCGATTAAACTGTTCTTGAGAATTTTCCAGAAAGCATCAAGAACAAAATAATCGATTCTTTGCTTATATTAATCGATTAAACCAGTGAAATGCTATTTTTCCAAAAACACTTAGTTTATTTTAAGATTCAAAACAATTTCCTAATGCCTTGTGATTTAATTCTTAAGCTTATGATGATATGAATGCAAAGACTTGGATCATCAGAAAACTTCCATCCTTTTACATTTGATCACAAGCTTTTCTTCAATTCTTCAATCATGTTGAAAGTCCAAAACACTTCCTTGTCTTCAAATCTCTTTAGGCTTCAAGTAACTCCCCCTCAAATCAACAGTTCCATCCTAAGGAAAGGGAAGCTGATTATGAGTTCTATGATATGGAAGCTCAAAAGCAGCACATGAATGACAATACAATGGCAGTATGCATCATGTTGGCATCCATGTCGCCTGAACTACAAAAGCAGCATGAGCATATGGATGCTCCCTCTATCATCTTGCATCTCAAGGAGTTGTATGATGTTAAAGGCAGGCATGAGAGGCATGAGGCCTCTCGAGAATTGTTCTCGTGTAGGATGTCTGAGAGCATGAGTGTGAGCAGTCATGTTCTTAAGATGATTGAGCTCATTGAGAAGCTAGGAAATCTAGGCTTCGTGATGGATGCCCAGCTAAGTAATGACTTAATCCTCACATCATTGCCACCTTCCTTTAGTCAATTCATTA
Source organism: Glycine tomentella (assembly GCA_007407185.1). Lineage (NCBI taxonomy): Eukaryota > Viridiplantae > Streptophyta > Magnoliopsida > Fabales > Fabaceae > Glycine > Glycine tomentella. The sequence goes on along the minus strand of PYAF01000196.1, from coordinate 39,181 downwards.
TGAATTATAACATGCATGGGATGCTTGTGAGCTTGCCTGAGTTGTTAATAACAACTGCTGAGGTGTCTATCAAAAAGGATAAGACACACTCTCTTCTGATTGGTGGGCCTAATAAGGCCAAGGGTAAGGCTAAGGAGCCCACAAAAGGAAACTCCCATAAGCCCAAAGGAAAACCCAAGTAGAAGAAGGGCAACAAGAAGGTAAGAGTGCACCTAAGGACAAAAGCGATGATGTGTGTTTCCACTGTGGCAAGACTGGCCAGTGGAAGAGAAACTGTCCAGACTACCTGAAGAGTGTGAAGGACAAGAAACATAGTGATGTTTCTGCCTCACGTATTTACATGATTGAGATCAATTATTTTTGTGCTAATCCGACTTCATAGGTATTAGATACCGGTTGTGGTTCTCACACCTGCAATATGTTCTAGGTACATAAAAGTTCCAGGAGATTGGAGAAGAATGAGGTTGACCTCCGCGTTGGTAATGGAGCAAGAGTTGCTGCTCAAGCTGTTGGAGATACATACTTCATTTTGCCTACGGGCCTTTTATTGCATTTGAATAATTGCCTTTATGTTCCGGGCATTTCTAGAAACAGTATTTCAATTTCTTGTTTAGAACGAGATGGTTTTTCTTTTACTATTAGGGATGGTACATTTTCTATCATTATGAATGATATTATTTATGCTACTACTTCTTTGGTAAATGGCTTATATGTTTTAGAAACAGGAACAAAAGTTCTCAATGTGAATGTGAAACGACCTAGGATAGATAATCAATCTTATCTGTGGCACTATAGACTAGGGAACATAAATGAAACAAGATTGTCTAGGATGCATGCAAATGGATACCTAGATTCCATGGATTTGGAATCCTATGGACAATGTGAATCTTGTCTAAAAGGGAAAATGACTTGTCACAAGCCCAAAGGACTTAAAAGTCATAGGACTAGTGAGTTATTAGAAATCATTCACTCTGATGTTTGTGGCCTAATGTCTATAGAGGCTAGAGGAGGATACTCCTATTTTATTACCTTTACGGATGATAAATTGAGATTTGGGTATGTTTACCTGATGAGATATAAATCTGAGGCCTTTGAAAAGCTCAAGGAGTATAGGAATGAAGTAGTGAAACAGCGTGGAAAAATGATTAAGACATTACGATCAGATCGTGGTGGTGAATATCTAAGCCATGAGTTTCAGGATTATCTGAGAGAGAATGGAATCCTCCCGCAGCTTACTGCATCTTACACACCACACCAAAATGGTGTTACCTGAGAGAGAATGGAATCCACCTGCTGATGCTGATCTTCAAGAAGAAGAGTCTGAAGATAAAGAAAGGGATCAACCTCAGCCCTTATACTCACAATTTGAATCTTTGATACTGCAGAAGATGGATGGGCTTCTACAGATGCATCATGATTTTAGGGTAGGGACTAGTGTCTCTTTAGAAGAAATTAAAGATAGGCTAGACATCATAGAGGCTACTCTTAAGACTGATGACTCTACCTTTTTCTAAATGGCCTATGTTTCTTTATTTTTATATGCTCTATGTTTTATTTTGACTGTAATGTTTAAATTCTCTTTGTAATGGCTTCCCAATACATATATAACACTTCCATTATGCTTATATTTCAATTATCCGTTGTGCTCTTTATATTTTTGACTTAAACAAGCCAAATAGGGGGAGAAATGATTGAGTTTTGATACACTCTGCTGTTACTATGTTCATCCCTGTTTTTTGCTCAAAATTTGGCCCAAAGTTTGAGTTGAATGGATTATGGAATTTAGGGGGAGTTAACTGTTCAAAATGAATCAATTATACCTAAAATGCATGTAAATGATGTTTAAATGGAATCAAATGCTTTAATACTTGTTCTTTGGAAAGAAATTGTAAATTTTCAGGTCTAATATATTCAAAGTCTTCTATGGTTTATTACTGTTAAAAAGCTTCAAGTTCAACAATTGGTCAATCAAGAATTTGGCATGTTTAAAGCCAAAAAGGGGGAGATTGTTGGACACAGTGGGAGCTTCATGATGTTTGGAAGTCTTTGATACAAGAAGAGTTTTGTGCTTTCAACATGCTTGAAGACTTGGAATTTTATGTAAAAGGAAAGCAATCTGATTAATCCATGCATTCATACATTCAATCATTCATTCATTGATTTAACAAAAGTGGTTTTTATGAAAATCAAACAAAGCTTTTAATACTTTACTAAGGTTTTATTTTGACTCAAAGGTATTTGGAAAATTTTTTTTATACTGTTGTAATCGATTACATCAAAGATATAATCGATTAAATTGTTCTTAGTTATTCTGGAAAAGCTTTCAAGAACAAAGTAATCGATTACCTATCGGAATAATCGATTATTTAACCTTTGTTTTCACATACACTGCTTTGTTGAAACACTTTAATCGATTACCAATAGATAGTAATCGATTACAAAGCTTTACATTGCTATAGATGGTTTTAAGACTCTCTGGAAGAATCGATTACCAATAGGTAGTAATCGATTACACAGGCTTAATTGAAAATATTGTCTTCCTGTCTTAATCGATTATCAAATGATGTAATCGATTACATAGCTTATTCTGTTTTATAAAGCTTCCTGATTTAATCGATTACCAAATACAGTAATTGATTACATAGTGTATTTTGATTATTTGAAGCTTGTTGTCTTAGTTGATTATAAGACGGAATAATTGATTATTTTGCTTGTTGCTCATATCCAGAAATTTGTAGAACACATTAATCGATTACAAGGTTGTTTTAATGGATTAAATGAGTGTTTTAATCGATTATTAGGCGCGTTTAATCGATTACTGACAGTTACAAAAGTTTGTTATAAATAGAACTAAGGCTCAGCTTGTTTTGCAACTTGTTCAATTCGTATTCTGAGCATACACAAGCTTAAAAACATATTCAAAGTAATTTTCTGAGTTCTATGAGTTCTTGCTTCAGCTAAAACACTCATGGGTTTTTGAGTGATTCTAAAAGCAAGAAGTTTCTTTCAAAGGTTAAGGAAGAAGAATGTTCTCAGTTTGTTTTTGTATTTCAACCTGAGTTGTTCATTCATATGCATGTCATTCACTGGATCATCAGGTTGTTTCTTTCCTTAACTCATTGATTGTAATTTTGTTTACATAGTTTGTTGAATTTGGCTATTGTAATAGGATTCTTATAGCTTGGGACTAGAAAAGAGTTCTCTAGCATAAAGACTAGAGTAGTGTTCTCTGAATCTTTCTCCTTAGAAGTCTAATAGGGTTTTAGATTTCTGTTCTTTATCTAGGGTTGATAAAGGGCAGATTCTTGTAAAAGCTTGTAAGAATATTTTATAATAGTGGAACTCTAATTCAGTGTGAATTAGAAAAAACTAGATGTAGCTTCAAGTTTTGAAGTGAACCAGTATAAATTGCATGTATTCTTATTTCCATATCTCTAATCTCATCTTATTCATTGATCTTTAATTCTTTGAATCATATTCATTGTTCAACAGATTTTATTTTGATCTATTGAATTCTTGGGCTTAGCTATTTGATTGAGTAAAAGGTTTCTTGGTTTTGTAAGTGATAAAGATTCTGAAACTCTGATTTGAATTTCATTTTTAAATACCAAGGTTCGACCAATTCACCCCCTTCTTGGTTGTTGTGAAGTATTCCTATTATTTTCACAACTTCCTAAACAAATTCAGCAAGGAGGATCACAGAAAACACACACACAACACATCAAGTTCAACAAATCCTAAGATGTGATTTATGTTGTGGTAACCATCAAAATGGCCACTGTTCAGCACCTGTAGAATGTCAATAAGAAAAAGAGGCTCATTACATGCAGAATCAGACCAGACCTCAACAATCGGTTTGGCTATACATTAGAGTTACATCTCAGCCATACATCAAGTGGTATCTAAAGCCTAATCCTTGTGGAATTCTTCTTCAAGTTCAGTTTTAAAACTTCTTCAAAGGTAAAATTCTGCACCAAATCTGAAAAACTAAAATCCATGTCAATTCAATGTGTCTTGTTATTTTCGTGTGAATCTTGGTGGGTTGGCTTTGTGATTGATTATGCCAACTACCCTAGTGGTTTCCTTCAAGTTTCATGTGATTTCATGTTTTCATGTTCTTCATGTGTTCTTGAAAATTTTCTAATTTTCTAGTCTTGATTCTTGTCAATTTTTGTTTGTAGTGTTTTTTGTGTTGTATGACTACTTGTTTTGATTATACTATCATGCCTAAACTAAATTGAGTTGTTAGAAACAAATTTTGCAATTGTTATACATTGTTTTTAGTGATTCATTGAATTCCCTTAAGAAATTTTGAACTTGTGCAAAAGAAAAACAAAGGCTTACAAAAAAAGTTGTGAACGAAACAAGAAAAGACCAAAGAGAAACATTTTGGTTCATCCAAATAAATTATTCATTGGTGGCTAGAAAAAGTGAAAGAAAAACAGAATTTAGAAGCAAAGCAAAGTTACAAAAGCTACAAGTTCAAATTTCCATTGAACCACAAAATCAAGTGAACTTGTATGACATGCAAATTTATGAAATTTGGCTTCTAGCAATTGGATTTACTTAGCATAACCCCCTTGTGAAGGTTGGTACTGTAATGACCCACCTCGTCGCTATGATATCACTACTCTAAATGGGTGATTTTGATTTTTAATTAAAACTCCATTAATTTGATTATTAAAATGAGAGTGAATTTTTCCCGATAATACATTCATAAAAAATGCACACATACATAAATAAATACATATATATAAATATATTATACATATACATATCATTCATATGTCAGAACATAATTCAATTTTTACATATGAATATAAGCTTGTGATGACATTCTGAGCAAATAGAAACAAGGACCCAACTAAGAAAGAGTTGATAACAAAACCCAACTCTCTTCCAAAATAAATTCCAACATTGTCACGTTGGCTTGGCGGCTGCCACCAAAGAATCTCTCTCCAACATCACCTACTACTGATCATCTGCTCCCACGAACAAAAGTTCGTGATCATCATAGGTACCAACCACACAGTCCAAAATTGCAAGGGTGAGTTTATTATACAAAATCAACAAGCACCAAACAACAATTATTAGCAAGAAAACGATCATGATAACCATAAAAAAATCCCAATAAAATCCACACAATAAATAATTATGCAAACTAGTATGCATGAAATTCCAATGTGCACATCGACTTCTACATATGGTACTGTATGTAGGCACATCTCACTGGATGTCATGTTGTGACCATCTTACACAACAATGCATAAATGAAAATTTCTAGGGTGCACATGACTACTACATATCGTACTGTATGTAGCTACATCTCGTACTGGATGTAGAACACTGCGACCGTCTTACGCAAACCATAAATATTCCATGTTTTTTCACCTGGTCTCTACATCTCGTACTGGATGTAATATCGGATCCTGTTTCGCAAATCTCGTACTGGACTTAGAAACATGAATCAATATATGCATGATCACATCAAATCCATCATTCTCATCAATAATACCATCTATGAGCAAATACATACAACCTCATGGAGAATTTTTCATCACAACATCACAAACAATCGCATTTCAAATCTATACATATAACATATGTCTGAGGTTCACATTCCCCAGGTCTTCAAATAGCACAAATCTCATACATTCACAATCCATAATAGCAAGAGACTAATATTTTTAGGAAATTCTAAATTAAATAGGATGACTACAATATAGAAAACAAACTTTTATGCCCATTTAAAAGTTAATAAAGATTTAAATAGGAAAACATGTTATAAACTTTTGGGTAGAGTCTCCTCTGTAATTAAGACTTTTCCTAAAAATCTAATCATTACAACACAACATCAGTCACAATTTTATTCATCAATAACAAATTCATTGCATCCTATTAGTTGAAAACACAATGTTTCTTGAAAACGAGCACACAACAGGGACAAACATACATCTCCATAATTGGGTTCCCTGACTCCCAACTATAGTATCAAAAACTGTAACCAAACAATAAACTACCCTTACCTATCTATATCCCTTTGTTAGCTCCTTTGTAGTGTTGTTTTGAGATCTCTCAAGTTAACATACTTTGGTCCAAACGTAGAGCTCTAGATATACCAAATCGAAGATAATTTAGTATAGATTTCTCACCATATATGATTTGATTCTTCCTATAATTTGTGCTAATCTACAAGTTATTAAATTCCAATATTTAAGTATGTTAAACTAGACTTCCTAAGATTAATAAAAAGGTATTACATGCCTCAATTTGAGTTCTAAAACTTTAGCTATAACATTTTAATAACAACACTCCAAGGCTGCCAACAAGCTCAAAATTCTACACTGACATCTTTTAGTGTTTTCGTGACTGCAAGCTGTACACAATCTAGTTTTAGCTGAATTTTTAATGTTATACTTAACATCTATATCTTTAATTCCATATATCATACACCCAATTTGAGTAAGAAATGAGAGAGAAATTAATTTTTTAAACTGATGGAAGTAGTTGTTTGGTGTGAGGACAGTTTCGGACAGCTTGGGTTCAAATAAATTCTGGGCACGATTCACTACTCAATTTCGTCCCATATTTTAGGAAAATATAGAGGACATCCTAATATTTAAAATTACTAGTCAAAAACCTCATTTGGGAATGTACAGAGGGAGATATGAAATTCTAAAAATAGTCCAAAATTTCAACTTCAAACCATACGAATTTTAACAACAATACTTATCAAAGTATTTGGCTGAAATGCTTCAAGAACTTGAGGAGTAAAATTACTATCTTCTAATAGAATATTTTGGATGAAGAAATGATATGTAATTTGGTGGAAGGCTGCAGTTCAGTTTGTGTGAGAAGAAGAGAAGAGAAAATGAAAACAAAAGTGAGGAGAGAAAATGAAGCAAGTGGTCGTGAGCTTTGAGGGAGCTAGCATACGTGCAGAAATTTTTGATCCAAAAAGATATTTATAGAAGAAAATTTATTTGGAATGGAAAGCTTGTTAGTCCTTGTTTCAGTTCATGTAACTAAGTCATTATGCCATTGAGATATTTTAATTCCATGCACTTAATGCATTTCAAAAGCAAAGATTCCTTTTATTGTTGACCAACATGCACGTGGAATGCTTCCTTGCAAGGCTTGATATTTGTTTATCTTGTGCATGGCTAGTATAGCATGTGGAATGCTTCTTGGATGAGCTAGATGGCTGCACAAATAGATTATGTATACCATTTCTAGGAAGTACAGATGCAACACACATGATTTGCACTCCATAACTAATTAAATTTGTTCAAATTCTCAAGTATAAGTATGCTTTGGTTTATGTTTTTGTTTTTTTTTTAATTTATACTACTTGTACTTCATGTGTTTTTCAATTAAGTTGATAGCTACTAATGTGTCATTCATCTAAAATCTTAAGCCTTTACCCCAAATCCTACACAGCTAGGATTGGTTTCTTTTCATAAATTAACTAATCGCAACTAAGTATATTTTAAGCACTTCTAAACATATCTCTTGGATCCATTTGCTTCTATCCTATCCTTCTTGTACAATCATCACAGGTATTTTGCACGTGATAATTTTCCTCACCTTATCATCACATGGTCTGAAGCTATAACTCATGATAGCTTTAGATATTCATGCGATTTTCCTTAATTTTTACTGTAAGATTTATTTGCCTGCATTTATTATATTGAGTAATAAAATTTAGAGATTTATCTTCTGAGTTACCTAATCATAAATTTTGGTCAGTCTAGGTACTTCTAGTTTTATTGTGATATTTATCTGTTACTAAGGGTAATTTGGTAATTTGTCTATGTGTTTTGAGTGCCTATCTTTCATTCATCTACTTTTGTTTCATTTGTTGTTGTGTTTTGTTCATTCAAATTGAGTAAAAAATCTGTTGGTAATGTTCTTAGTGTGTTCTTCTTTTGTTCATAATGTTTTTGAGAGACTTTCACAAAATCCTTCCTTTTGATCTATAAAAATTTGGTTTGAGTAAGTTTGGGTGTTTCTCATAAACGTAAAAAATATGAGGTTTTATTAGCAGTAGAAAAGGACTAAAAGAAAGAAAAGACGATGTATTGGGTTCAAAAGTTAAAAAAAAAAAAAAAGTTTGCCCATTACAACAAAGTTTCTATACACCCTTGCTTAGTTCCTTAATTTTACTGTTTTACATCATTTTGTCTCTCTTGAATTAACTATCTCTTAACATTTTGTGTCTTTCTCTTATTGTTGAGTACTATTTGTCTTGTTGATCCTCTATTTAAATTTTCCTTTTTCTTCTTGAGTCTAGTTGAATTGCTTGTCACTTGGTTCTGGTCCATTGTAAAGATTTGGGGTTGACTTCTTTTAAGAACTCAAAGAGAGTAATTTGAGTGGTAAAAGGCAAGAGAGCACATTACACAAAAGCCTAATTGAGAGCAACAAACATGAGTGATATATCCCTAAGAGTATAAACATGTGAAAAGTGTGATGAGGTCCTATCACTTTTGTTTCTCTTTGCTTGAATTATGGCAGGTGCTGGTAAAGGTAATCCTCATCTTGGGGGAGACAACATGCTACTAATTGATGCAACTCAAATGGAAAGCATGATGAGGGAGCACATAGAGGGTTTATATGGGAGAATTTGAGCACCACTCATTATCATCGAAACCTTCATAACAAGGTTCAAAGGCTCACACAAGGAAACAAAAGTGTAGATGAGTATTATAAAAAGATGGAAATTTCCTTTATTAGAGCCAATCTTAGTGAAGATTGAGAAGTTACTATGACATGATTCTTACATGGGTTGAATAGTGATATAAGGGATGTTGTGAAATTGTAGCATTATGTGGAGATTAGTAGTGAATCTTGTTTAGATTCTACCCCACCTAGTGATGAAGAGAAGTATGCAGAAGAAAAAAAGAGATTTGTTCATGGTGCGAAGGTTGTTAGGCAACCAAGCAAAGGACTTGGATGAAAGCCAAAGGGAAAATATTTTCCACACAAGATGCCTCATCCAAGGAAAGGTATGTTCTTTTATCATTTATAGTTGGAACTGCACTAATGTGGCTAGTGCAAGGTTGGTTTCAAAACTGAATTTGGAGACTGAACCACACCCACGACCTTACAAACTTCAATGGCTTAGTGAAGATGGTGAGATGACAATGAATAAGCAAGTTGAAGAGGGATTTTTGCATTGGGAAATATGAAGATGTTGTTTTGTATGATGTGGTTCCTATGGAGGCTTGCCACTTACTTCTTGGTAGGCCTTGGCGATTTGACAAAAAGCTCAACCATGACGGATAATCCAACAAGTTCTCTTGTACACACAAAAGAGTGCAATATTACTTTTGCACCTTTATCTCCAAGGGAGGTATGTGAGGATCAAAATAAAATGAGAGATAAAAAAAAAAAAGAGAAAATAAAAAGAGAAAAATGGATGGGAGAGTGAAACCAAAAAGGAAAAAAAGATTGGAAGAGAGCAAGAAAAGGAGAGAAAGGTATCAAATTTGTTTAGTAAGAGACAAATTTGAAAGATGCAGGTCCTACTAACACTCTTCCAAATGAGGTTTCTTCCTTGTTGCAAGACTTTGAATATGCCCTTCCCAAAGGTGTACCTCGTTGTCTACCTCCTCTAAGAGGCATAAAACATCAAACTGATCTCATTCTAGGAGCTTCATTGCTTAATAGGTCAGCCTATAGGAGTAATCCTCAAGATACCAAGGAGATTCAAAAGCAAGTTGAAGACTTGATGCAAAAAGGGATGGGTACAAGAAAGCTTAAGTCCATGTACAGTTTCAGTCATTTTGTTGCCTAAGAAATATGGAACTTGGAGGATGTGCATTAATTATAAAGCCATGAATAACATCATGGTAAAGTATAGGCCTCTCATTCCTAGATTGGATGATTTATTAGATGAATTTCATGGTGCTTATGTATTCTCTAAAATTGATCTTAAAGTAGATATTATCAAATTAGGATTAAAGAAGGGGATGAATGAAAAATTGGGTTTAATGAAAAATATAGTTTGTATGAGTGGCTAGTTATGCCTTTTGGGCTAACAAATGTACCTTGTACTTTAATGCGTCTTATGAATCATGTCTTGAGAGAATTTCTAAGAAAGTTTTTTTGTAGTTTATTTTCATGATATTATGATTTATAATAAATCCTATGATGTTCATCTTATGCACTTGAGGTGTGTTTTAGAAGCTCTTGGGCAAGAAACATTGTATGTTAACATGAAAAAATATGTGTTTTGTATGGACCATGTAGTTTTTCTTGGTTTTGTTGTTAGCCCACAAGTGGTGCAAGTTTGATGTATGTCTAAACCCATTAGACATTAATTTCCCAAATCTACCTTGCAATGAAACCCAATCTTCAAGCTTTTCAAGAACACAAGTTGTCCAAACTTCACGTGAAACAAATAGTTGGTTGGAAGCTTTAATTTGCAGCAATGGAAGATGGAGATGAAGATGGGAGACACCATGGAGAAGCTCTCCAATAAGTCTAGGAAGAATTGCCACAATAGCATTGAGAAGCCATTGGTAAGACCCAAGAGGTTCTTGCACAAGAACAAGAGAGAAACTCTCACAAATTTCACATTTTCATTAACATGAACAAAGTTGTTACATTCAGTTTTGGGGGCAGCTTATATAACCACGAAATTACAAACCAAATGCACATGAAATGACAAATTAAAATGAAGCTTGTAATGAAAACTAAAGAAGCTTAATGCAAGCTAAATGAAGCTTGAGGTGCAAGCTTCCCTAAGTGACTCTTGACTGATCCAATCCATGCCAATGGTGCGGTATTTTAACTTCATCGTTCATACCCTTAGTATCCAATTACATTACCATGTATAAATCATTTTCTATCATTATCGACTCACATGTTAAATCACCCCATATCGATCCCTCGCATTTGAGAATTCTAAGGATAATTATCAAATATCGATCCCTCGCATAAGAAATAAATATCCCAGCTTTACAATCATAATCTCGTGTTGTTTGCAATCAAAATGTTATGCTCAATTCCTAGAAACGTAATGTAATGAGTAAAATCATTCAGTTCAAATCCTAAGCATACTTTCCAGTTAAACTTAGAATCCAATTTCACGAAACTAGTGATCAAGCATTAAGAAGATAATGAAATCGCCAATAATGAGTTAAAAAGATTCATGCATGTAACAAATATTAAAAGAGATACATAAGGTACGAAGATTACATCCAATCCTTAGGAGAAACTAGCCGATCATTATGGAGAACACACGATCAACTGAAGAAATGATGAAGGAAGACATCACTGATCCTCTCTGGCAGAGTTTCCTCACTAATTTCTCACTTCTCTCACACTCTCTCTAAGCTTCTTACTAATCCTCATGTTTCTCTCTCTAAAAATCGTCCTTTTCTTCTTCATTTGCATGGCTATTTATAGGCATGATGATTGGTCAGATCCACTCGCCCAGGCGAGTGATTTAGCCTTGTTTTACTCGCTTGGATGAGTTAATTGCTTAGTGCTGAAGAACTCCACTCGCCCAGGCGAGTGATTTACACATGATATGCTCCCCTGGGCAAGTTATAACTTAGCCATGAAGAATCTTCATTAGCCCAGGCGAGTTTGGGCAAATTTGCTCTTCCAGAAATGTCATATTTTGACCTTTTTGCCCTTTTATCTTGTCTTGGTTGTTTCGAATGCCGCGGATACACTTGATACCTATCGAAACACCGAAATTGAGTGGACTAATCTTCCAAAATGTAAATAAGAACATTTATATATGTACAAAATATAAAACACCTAGGATTAGGGAAAATTTATAAGCAAATTTACTAATATATCAAAAGATAAGTGCCAACATTATACTCCTGAAATTAACTAAACTATGGAACTTATCAACTACCCCCAA
>PYAF01000196.1:4846-21777 GCA_007407185.1 Glycine tomentella | reverse complement strand
AGCAATACATGTGACTAGTAATCCACTCATGCAGCCCTCTAGATTTTGGTCCCCCTCATGCAATTGGATTGCCCTCAGATTAGCCATTATATGTTGCAAAGCTTCTTGGGTCTTTTTAGCTCTTGCTCTTGTCATGGGTCCTCCTATGCCTTGTATTGGGTCTTGGTCTTGGGATTGGCCTTCGATGTCCTCATCAGTATTGGAATCATGGATTTTTGTTAATGATTTTGATGGGTAAAATTGTTTGCTTCCCAATTGCTGCTATTTGATGTTTGTTGGCTTTAATATAATAAACTCACCCTTGCATTTGTTGTACTGTGTGGTTGGTACCTATGATGATCACGAACCTTCATTCATGGGAGTAGATGAGCAACAGTAGGTGACCTTGGAGGGAGATCTTCTTTTTGGTTGGAGTCGTCGAACCGACGTGATAACGTTTGAATTCTTTTTGGAAAAGAGTTGTATTTTGTTAATCAACTCTTTCTTAGTCCCTTGATTCTTTTGTTGGTCATGTAATTCCAAATGTAAATCTTTGTAAATATAACTAGATCATGTTCTGACATGTGAATGATATGTAATGTTTTAAACGTACATCCATATGTATCCATTAATGTATTTGTTCCGTTGTATGATAATTGTATTATCGCGAAAAATTTACTACCATTTTCATAATCAGATTAATGGAGTTTTCATTAAAATTTGAAATTCACACGATATAAAGTTAGTGATATCGTAGCGACAAGGCGGGTCGTTACATAGACTTAAGATATTTGAGGATCCTCTTAACTGTAGTTAGATGAGACTCTTTGGGATTTACTTCGTATCTAGCATATAAGCAAACACTTACCATAATATCAGGTCTGCTTGTAGTTAAGTATAACAAAGATCCAACCATTCCTTTGTATTTAGACTCATCAACACTTTTTCCTTTGCCATCTGAATCAAGATAAGTTGATGTAGCCATAGGAGTTGCAGCATCCTTTCTCTTCTCCATTTCAAACTTTTGATCATCTCCAGTCAATTCTTGGCTTTACTAAGGAAAGTTTCACTCTTCATTTGCTTGACTTGTAGTCCTAGAAAGAATGTGAGCTCTCTCATCCTTGATATCTCAAATTCACTCTGTATGAGACAGAAAATTCTCTACACATAGATTGATTAGTTGAACCAAATATAATATCATCCACATAGATTTGAACCAACAAGATATCATTGTCATGCTTCTTAATGAACAAGGATTTGCCAACATGTCCTCTTATGAAAGATTGGCTAAGCAAGAAGTTGGTCAATCTTTCATACCAAAGCCTTGGCGCTTGTTTCAAACCATACAAAGTTTTTCTTAATTTGAAAACATGGTTAGGATGTATGCAATCAATAAATCCAGGGGGTTGGTCAACATATCTCTTCCTCAATGTAACCATTCAAAAATGCATTTTAACATACATTTGAAACAATTTCAAGTTCATTAAACATGCATATGCAAGTAACAACCTAATGGTCTCAAACCTAGCAAATGGAGCATAGGTTTCATCATAGTCTATGCCTTCCTCTTGGTTGTATCCTTTAGCAACCAATCTAGCCTTGTTCCTAACTATGATGCCACTTTCATCAAGCTTGTTTCGAAAAACCCACTTGGTGCCAATAGGTTTATGAGTAGAGGGTCTAAGGACTAATTCTCAAACCTCATTTCTCTTAAATTGATTCAATTCATCATGCATGACCATCAACCAATGTTCATCAAGCAAAGCTTGATCAATGCTCTTTGGTTCAATCTGTGATACAAAAGTCATATTACAGCAAAGATTTCTTAAAGAGGATCTAGTAGAAACTCCCTTGGATACTTCCCTTATTATATTGTCAAGGGAAAGGTCTTTGGTTGTTCTCCAATCCTTGTGCTTTTGTAGTGGTGTTGACTATTCCAGTTCATCATTTGGTTCAGCCTTTTCCTTTTCATTTAGATCATTTAGTTGCAGAAATACTTTCATTGGTCCATTTTGACCATCAGAAATTAAACAGCAATTGTCGCATAGTTGGCTTATTCTAAGGTGGTTGTGCTTCAAACCTTCCACATAAAGCACATCTTTGTTTTGAAGCTATCTCCTATATTTCCTTCTCCAATGATCTTTCCTTTATTATTATCACCATAAGTTGAATATCCTCCATCTTTGAGTGTCAAATCTGTGAGCATGGACATGTCACCTGTCATGTGTCTAGAGCAGCCACTATTAAGATACCATAATGTTGATTTTGCTCTTAAACACACCTGTAAAAGTCAATTTAAGTAACAAAGAAAGGTACCCAATGTGGGTTAGGTCCATAGGGGTTAGTTGGTTTCCTTTTTCTCTTAGCTACCCAAATACATTCACCATTAGGCACATAAAATCTCTTTGCATAGCACCTAATGGATGTATGACCTTAATTCATGCAATAATTGCAAGTGATAGTTTTTGATGCACTTTCAAAATGAGCCAATTGATAATTCTTTGTTTTTGAAAGGCCTTTTTTATACTTTTATTTTGGAGACACAACCCCTGTTTTTCCAAAAGGTTTTGATCCATGTTTGTTGATTGGGCATTTTTAGTTAAATATTTTTCTATTCATCTTAGCTTATTTGACTTCTCTTGGACTTTTATTTTCTCATTCTAATTCAGTTTTTGTCATAGGAAAGCAAGTGGGATTAATTGCTATTTGTTGCTTATTTTCGAATTTTATGCTCACTTGACCTATCTTCCTTGTGCAGGACTTATAGAGCTCTACAAAACTCCAAATAGAGCATATGAGTAGTCCTTGGAAAGATAAGGAAAAGATCTACAAGTCAGAACCACTACACTTAAATTTGGAGGGTCATTTTAGGCTTGGAAGTTGGAACCACTGCACTTGAATTTTGGGCTGCAAGTTAAATTTTTATTGGTGTAATTAGCATAACTAATAAGTTTAGATGGGCCTGCTCATGGTCCATTCTTTCCTTCTGACTTAGTCACTATATGCTAGTGCAATTAGCTAGTGAAACACACATTACATTTTAGCAAAAACAGAATTTACATTACACTTTAGAAATTTCCAGAATTAAAACCTTTTCTCTCAATTGTTCTTCACTATTCTTGACTGTTCTTCATTTTCTTCTTAATTTTTGTTTCTGTTCTTCATTGCTCTTGCATTAATTTTGGAGGTCTTCCATTGAAGGTGATCATGGAAGGCTACAACCAATCAATCCAAGGATCAAGTCCAAGCAAAAGGGAATTTGAGTTCTGGTTTAGTATTTCAAATTTTGTGTGAATGTTCACTTTCTTCTTTAATCATCTATTCAGTTTTCATGATTATGAATGTGTTTAGGATTTAAAATGGATTAGGTTATGGATTCATTTACTAATTTTGAATTTTAACCATAGATTAGTTGAATGATATTTCTATTAGGTTGTGATTTCAATTAATTTAGGAGTTACTTCGATTGAACTGCTTCTAATGAAATTGAATGAATTTTCATTATAGAATCATTATCTGAAAACTATGATAGTTACCATTGCTTGGTTTGGTGAATTGGATTGATGCTCTTTATTCTGTTTTACATTACCTCTTATCAATTCGTATTAGTTTATATGTTTTTTTGCAATTGTTACTTATCGCATGCAAATTGTTTGACAAAAATCCCCAACTGTTTATTAGTGAATTGAAGTTGGAACCATATTGATCGTGTCTCTGAGTCGACCTAGGTTAATCTTGTGCTACAGAATTAGCGTAGTTTAATTGTTTTGAAGTGATACGACATTGGTTATCATTTGTACCCCAAACCAGAAGTATCTCCAACATATTTTTGCACACTTAGCATTTGATTTAAATTGCATTTACCTCTATAAAGCCTTTTCAAAAGATCAACCAAATAAGAATTTTCTGAAAGCAAAATCATATATTTTTCACCTTGACTCTTTTGCAACCATCAAATTCTTTTTGTAAAACCTTGCATTTATCAACATTTAAAGATGATGAGGCACAAACACATCCATTAGTTTTGTAACTTGAAACAAGCTTTTCATTTGCTTCTTTCAAATTGCAAAATTCAGATTGCAATTCAGCAATTTTGTTGACATGCCATTTAAGATTACCTTTCAGCCTATTATTTGTTTGTGCAAGTTTTTGGGCCTCTTCATGCATCTCATGGAAACCATCAATCATATTATCATATTATGAATTTACCTCAGATTTAGCACTTGAGAATCCTTCATCATCACTTATTGTATGTGTGAAACATACATTTGCTTCTTCATTCTCACTTGTTGATTCGGAGGTTGTTGAATCATTGTCTCCCCATGCTATGTATGCCTTCTTTGGTTTCCTTTCTTTCTTTGTATTCCTCTCACCTTGTTGTTTCTTCAAAAACATAGGACATTCAGATTTGATGTGTCCGGGCTTACCACATTCGAAGCAAGTGAAGTTGGTGGAGTTGTTGTTGTTGCTTTCCTTTCTCTTGTTGAAGTTTGACAGCTTTTTGTTCTTGTTTCTTCTCATGAACTTGCTGAATTTCTTCACTATTAGGTTCATATGTTCATCACATTCATCTTCATCACTTGAGTCTTCTTTTTCCACATTTAATGATGCAGTTTTCAGGGCTATACTCTTTTGTTTTTTATCTACATTTTCAGAATGTGTTAATTATGACATTTTAAGTTCATACTCAAGAAGCTTACCAGAAAGTGCAACCATGGACATCTTGGATAGATCTTTTGATTCCTTAATTGTTGTAACTTTAGGTTGCCATGGTGTTGTAATACATTTCAGGATTTTGATGTTTAACTCTTCAGTATCAAAGATCTTTCCAAGACCAAGAAGATGATTCACAATGTGAGTGAACCTTGTTTGTAGCTGAGAAATGTTTTCTGTGGAATTCATCTTGAATATCTCATACTAATGAATCAAGGCATGCTTCCTTGACCTTCTAACTTTGTCAGTGCCTTCATGAGTTACTTCCAACATCTCTCACATTTCTTTCGCGCTTTTACACCTGATAGTTTTAAAGAATTCATAAGAAGAAAGAGCAAATGTAATCATGTTTTTAGATTTAAAGTCATATTGTTACATCTCTTTTTTCTGCTTCCGTCATCTCATCCCAATCCTTAGGAATTCTTTCTTATCAACAACTTTTGTAGGGATCAAAGGACCCTTCTCAATAGCATTCCAAGCAACTGGGTCGTTTGATTAAATAAAGATTTGCATACGATTTTTCCAAAAGTTAAAATATTCTCCCTCAAACATCGGAGGATGATTGAGAGAGACTCCCTCTTTAAAAGTTATTTGTGTAGTATTCATTTTCTTTGAAAAGAAAGTGATCTTGAATAACTTTCAAGAATCAGCTCTGATACCAATTGAAAACAATGAATACACTCAAATACCAAGAGGGGGGTGAATTGGAATAACCTTGACCTTTTAAAATTCTTTATAAAATCAGAGTTTAGGATCTTAATCACTTTTAAAACCAACACAACTTTAATTTAATCAAATTACTTAGTCCAAGATTCCAATCACAAAATCAACACTTGTTGAGTAATGAAGAAATCACAATAGCTGAGAGATCAAGATAGTAAGAAGAGATAGAACAATGAAAATTAACACAAACACATATACTAGTTCACTTCTTAAGAGAAGTTACATCAAATTCTTCTAATCAAACTAGACTAGAGTTCCACTAATTCAAATGTATCATTTACAAGCAATTACAACTGATCTTCTCTATCAACCCTAGACAAAGAATTAGAGTTCTAACACCCTATAGAAATCAAATCACCAAGATCCTGAGAACCATACTCACATCTTTACCCCTAGAGAACACTACTCTAGAAAGCTTGAAAGAAACTCTTTGAACTTAGCCTTACAAAAGTATTTTGAAACTCAAAACAATCTACAAGAAAGTTTAAGAGAGACACCACCTGTGATCCTTAATGGATGAATGAATGCATGAATGATTTTACCAATCAACACCAGGTTGCCTGAATATCAAAGTTCAGAATCAACTCTCTTGAAAAACATTTCTTAACTCATCTTCAACTATGAAGCAAAATGATCTTTTAATCTCAAGCAAGAAATCTAATACTCAGAAAATTGTTTCTTGGACAATGAGAACTTTTTCTTGTGTTGGGATTTGGTAATCAGAAGTATATGATGAAATGTAATCAATATAGAAATCGCAGACCCAAGGAACTTTATATAGAAAACAGTTTTAACAAACAATAATTGATTATTACGCAAGTGTAATTGATTATTTTAACATATGTAATCGATTATTTAACCAAGTAATCGATTAAAATGTTCTTGAGACAATCTGGAAATCTTTAATGGACAAAATAATTAATTATTCCATGAAGTAATTGATTAAACCAGTCAGTCTCATATATGCAACATGCGTTGGTAATCGATTACAGATTGTGGTAATCGCTTAATGCAGTCATGTGCAATTTCCAGAATAAGCCTATGTAATCGATTACAGATTGTGGTAATCGATTAAGGCAGTTGTGCATGTTTTAGAAATACAACTATGTAATCGATTACGATCATCTTGTAATCGATTAAGGTGTTCATCATGGCTTTTCTAGAATTAAATAGAAGCTGGTAATCGATTATATCCTTGTGTAACCGATTAAAGCAGACAATGTCATGGAATATGCACAGATAAACTCTAAAGTTCTTTTCTTAAAACATTTTATGCATGAATATGTTTATGCTTTATGCATTGCAAGGATCACAAGATAAGCCTTCTTATACCACTTTATGGATTTGTGCGTTGTTTACATAAATGAGTACATATGTATGTATATTTTAAACCATTACATATCATTCACATGTCAGAACTTAATTTAGTTTGTACACGTATTTACGCCTGAAATTTACATGCCCAATCAAAAAGGAATAAAGGAACCAACAAAAATAAAACAAAGAGTTGACAACAAAACACAACTCTTTTCCAAAAAATGAGTTACAACATTATCACGTCGGCTTGGCGGCTCCAACAAAAAGGATCTCCCTCCAAGGTCACCTATTATTGCTGCTCATCTGCTCCCACGAACGAAGGTTCGCAATCATCACAGGTACCAACCACATGGTACAAAAATTGCAAGGGTGAGTTTATTATACAAAATCAACAAGCACCAGATAACAACAATTAGAAAGAAAACAAAAATAACAATCACAATTGTTCTCAATCATCAATCAGTTCAACACACACTTAGTAAACTAGTCATCCATATTTTCCACAATTCAAATCATTTAAGCTCAGAATGATACATGCACCTGACTCAACTCTCAGAATGAAATTTGGTACCATCCTCATGGAAATAGCCTCCTTAGGAAAATGATGCAGTAGCTCATCAAGGTCACCCTGTCATGCACAGGTCGCTCCCTCCCAATGGTGATCAGCCATAAGTCTCAAGGGAGTTCCAAATAGAGTGATATACCCCCAAGTACCCCGGTACTTACCGCCACCATTCTATTTCTATCCATGCAATTATGAAGTATGAAACATGGGCACCATCAATGCACTGCCCGTGGATAGGGACCGAAATTTTAAACAATCCCTTTTTCTCTCTAGGAATGCTTAAAAT
Organism: Glycine tomentella; assembly: GCA_007407185.1. NCBI lineage: Eukaryota > Viridiplantae > Streptophyta > Magnoliopsida > Fabales > Fabaceae > Glycine > Glycine tomentella. Next base: position 14,194 of record PYAF01000196.1, on the reverse strand, counting down.
CCGTAAACACTTCCTTGCAAGGATATCCAATAAGTCATACACCCCCTTGTACAAACACATCATACAACCATGGGCTCATCAATGCACTGACCATGGATAGGGACCGAAATTTTAAACAATCCCTTTTTCTCTTTGGGGATGCTTAAAATTCGTAAATCCTTCCCCGCAGGGATATTCAATTATACACCCTCATGTGTATCTAAGCATACAATGACATTGTCAACATCAACACCATCTCTCATCAATTTCATTATCAACATCAATGTCATTTCATCTCAATGTCATCAACATTATTTTATTTCAATATCATCATCATAAACATCAATATCTTCTCATTTCAACATCATCAACCACATCAACATTATCTCATTTCAATATCATTAACCACGTCAACATTATCTCATTTCAACATCATCAACCACATCAACATTATCTCAATTTCAATATCATCAACCACATCAACATTATCTCAATTTCAATATCATCAACGACACAATATCAACTCATTCATCCACAATCCATATTACCACAAGACTGGTATTTTAGAAAAATTCTAAATTAAAGAGGAGGACTACAATATATAAAACACATTCTTACGCCCATTTAAAAAATTTAATAAAGAATTAAATAGGAAAACATATTATAAAATTTTGGGCAGAGTCTCATCTATAATTTGAACTTTTCCCAAAAATCCAATCATTACAACAAACATCATTCACAGTTTTATCCATCAATAATAAATATATCAATAATAAATACAATAGGAACAAACACACATCAATAATAAATATATCACATCCCATTAGTTTAAAACATAGTTTCCTTGAAAATCAGCACACAACAAGGACATGCATACATTACCATAATTGGGTTCCCTGACCCTCAACTATGGTATCAAAAGCTATAACCAAACAATAAGCTCCCTTGCATATCTATAATTTCTCCGGTTAGCTCCTCACAGTGTTGTTTTGAGATCCCTCAAGTTCGCGTGCTTTGGTCCAAATACAGAGCTCTATATACCAAATCGAAAAGTATAGATTTCACAGACAAGGTTAATATTAACATTTGGGGTCAAATACCAACTCAAATTTAAAAGGGGCTAAAATGGTGTTTTAGGAGTCTACGTCAAAGAGACATCATTTTGAAATTCTGATCACATCAACGTGATTGGGGCTCAACCAAGGTCACAAAAATGATATCAATTTTATAAAAAGGAAACTTTTACGTCTCATTTTCAAATGGTTTTCAAAGGAAGTGTAAAAACACCCAATAACGGTACCCAAATCACAAGAGATATCATGAGAGGCTTCAAACTATCTAGGAGAAGACAAGGAAACAATGGTTACCTCAAAGAAAGCGATGTATGGCTGAACCCATAGCCATTAAGTTTCCCAAATCTACCTTGCAATAAAACCCAAACTTCAAGAATCCTCCAAGAACCCAAGTTGTCCTCTATTTCACGTGGAAGCTATGGCTGAAAGGAAGCTTCAAATATGCAGCAATGGAAGATGAAAAAGGTAAGAGATGAAGGTGGATGACACCATGGAGAAGCTCTTCAATAAGCCTAGGAAGAATGACCACAATAGGATGAAGCCATTCATAAGAAAAAAGAGGTTCTTGCGCAAGAACAAGAGAGAAATGTTAGACTTTTGGCAAGCGTACCAATTGTCGTTGCAGGTTACAAAATTTATAAAAGATTGTCTTTACAGGGACTTGAGCTACTCAATTAATTTAAATAAAAGTAACAGTTTAATAGGTTATATACAACAAGTATAGTCGAAGCTTTTGTTGGTTTTGCAAAAATAACTTAAACAAAGAAATTACGAAAATACGGAAACTAATGAATTTAATTAATTGAAGAGAACGTAGGATTGGGTTTCATCATTCATACCGTCAGTACCCATTTAATATTACCATGTATAAATCACTTTCTATCATTATTTATGCACACATTAATTCACCCTGAATCGATCCCTCGCATTCGAGAATTCTAAGGATATTTACCAAATATCGATCCCTTGCATACGAAGTAAATAACCCAGCATTACAATCATAATCTCGTGCTATTTGCAATCTAAACGTTATGCTCTATTCCTAGCAACGTAACGTAAAGAGTAAAATCATTCATTTAAGATCCAAAGGGCACTTTCCAGTCAAGCTTAGAATCTATTTTCATGAAACTAGTGATCAAGTAGAATCAAGCATTAAGAACAAAATGAAATCACCAGAATGAGTAGAAAAGATTCATAAATATTTAAAATATTAAAAGAGATACATAAGGGTACAAAGATTACATCCAATCCTTAGGAGAAACTAACCGATCATAGTGCAGGGCAAGAGATCAACAGAAAACATGACAAAGGTAGCGATCCCGGGCCTGTTCCTGCAGAGTTTCCACTCCTTTTCTCTCTTCTCTCACCTCTCTCCAAGGCTCCTAAGTGTTTCTTACATTCTTCTCCCAAAAACCATATGTTTTCTTCACCATTTGCATGGCTATTTATAGGAAATGGTGACCTACTCGTGTCCACTCGCCCAAGCGACCAAATTAGCCTGTTTTCACTTGCTTGGGAGAGTTAAAGTTGAATGCTGAAGGATGCAACTCGCCCAGGCAAGTGTTTTATGCCTGTTTTACTCGCCTGGGTGAGTTAAAAGCCCAATAGTGAAGAAAAGTGTTGGCCTGCGCGAGTCCTATGCGAATTTGCTTCTGGAATCTTCTTAAATTGACATTTTTGCCCTTTTGTACTTGCCTTGGTTGCTTTGGATATTCCGAATACAATTGGTACTTACCAAAACACCGAATTTGGGTGGATGAATCTTCCAAAATGTGAATAACATCCTATATATTTACACAAAATATAAAACAACTAGATTTAGGGCAAATTAATCAACAAATTTACTAAAATCAAAAGATAAGTGCCGGCATTATAATCTCGAAAGTAGCTAAAATATGGCACTTATCAGTACCCTCAACCTAGAATCTTGCTTGTCCTCAAGCAATTTGTAAGAAAAACTACTAAATAATAGGAGTATAAAAGAAAATACTTTAATATGAACATGTTTTGTAAAGAATCAACTTTCAAAACTGAGCAGAACAACATTTTCAAAATCAGCAATGAGAATTGAAAGTACAAAAGATAAATTTCACTGAACCAAAAGTATTTACATCACATTAGCTACCGAAATTATAGAAATTCCCAACAAAACATCCATTTGCTCTCCTAACATAAGGTAGGGTAGGAAACACTTATCCTAGATTAGTTTTCCAATAAATATCAAGTGTTTTGGCTCAAAGGGCTTGCAAATGGTAAATTATTTATTCATTGGGATAGCTTTTTGGCCAGTGGCTTAAATTTAAACAAGAAAGAAAGAAGGCCTAAATCATATCCATGCATCTTATGTTATGACAATTAGAAATTTATGCACAATCAACTATAGAACATATCAGTGAGGACTGTCAATGTTATTTCTGTGGGTACACACAGTCACTAGGCTTTACGGCTTGTTTCCATGTTCAAATCAAATTCAGAATTTTCAAAGTTTGTTCTTTATCAAGTTCATGTAAAAATATCTTCCTTCATTTGATATTTGGAAAGTCATTCCTTTATTTTTCTTTCTCAAAGTTTTCCAAAAACAAATGTCATGTTCTAATCTAAAAAGCAATTTTTTTTCAAATCTGTTGATTCTTTTCAAAACATGTTGTGTTTCGGAAACATTTGTCTTTTTAAGTCCCAAAAAGATTTATACATATCTTACTACAAGAATTTTATCAAAAATGTGTACTTCCAAAAAGAGGAAACCCTCTGTGTACACCATTAGAGTTGCACATAGCAAAATAAAAATCATAAATGCGCACACTTTTATCTAAGCAAAAAGTAAATAAGAAAAATAAAGTACTAAATTTAACACAAAGCAGTAAAGAAACATAAAGACTATGTCACAGATTTTTGAATATCATGGTTGAGGAGCTCAGTCTCCTCCATTGAGATAATCAGCAAGATCTACCATGTCTTCATCATCATCTACTTTGAAAAATAGGCCTGTCCCCAAGCCCTGAAATGGTAACTCTAACAAAACAGATGATATGTTTAAAGACATCAGACATAAAATTCAAAAGTAAAGTTAAGAAATATAATTAAAAAAAAAACATAAGACACAAATTAAAACAAAGCTTAAAAACACTGGGTTGCCTCCCAAGAGCGCTTCTTTAACGTCTTTTTAGCTGGACGCCTTTGTTATGGCTTAGGCTTCCAGCAATTGGACGATAGTGGTGAGCCAATGGCTTCTTTGTTTTCCTTCACCAGTTTCTTTTTAGAAAGACTTGAATTACTGGTAACTGGTGTCTTTGAATTACCTACAAGAAAAACATTTTTAAAATGTGGAGGTACTGCTTTTACCTCCATTTCTGATTCTTGATTTTTCTTTTCCTCTGACAATTCTTCAAAGACAGATTGCTCGTAAAGAATTTCCTTGAGAGCATCTAATTCACTCATCTCCTCAAATGCTTCCGCAATCTTGTCTCTATACAATCTTTGTTTTGAATTGGCCTCTTGGAGTCAGAAATTACTTCATCCAAGATATCCACTCTAAAACACTCCCTTGGTTCCTTTGGTTTAGCCTGTGTGTTTGCTGAAAAAGGTCCATTTCTACGCTCAGACAGTTATTTTGCAAGCTGTCCAACCTGAACTTCAAGATTTTTAATGGAAGCATCAACTTTCTTCTGATTATTGATGGACATCTGCATAAACTGAGTTAGAGTGTCTTCCATTTTTGATATTTTATCAGGCTGAGCTTGTTATTGTTGTTGTGGTGGACTCATATTTGAAGAACCTATATAAGAGTTGTTAGAGAGTCCTGCAAAACAAGAGTTAGTTGGACCATAATATGCATATTATCATTTTGCTGCCTCCAGCCATAAGGTTGGTTTGAACCTGGACCACTTTTGTAGCCTTGGTAATTTCCTTGAAAGTTTTGTTGAGGTCTGATCTGATTCTGCAAATAATGGGCCTTCTCTTCTTGTTGGTATTCACCAGGTGCTAAACAGCGATCATTCTGATGGTCACTGCCACAAAAATCACATCTTTGAATTTGTTGAACTTGATGAGCTTGGTATGTTTTTTGTGATCCTCCATGCTTGAATTGTTGAGGAAGTTGGCCTATCTATTTTGTTAAGGCCTCTAGTTGTTGAGTCAAGAGTTTATTTTGAGCTAGAATTGCATTATGAGTATCCAGCTCCATTATACCTTTTCTTTGAATAGGAGATCTATCATGGTGAAACTGGTAATCATTGGCTGCTATGGAGTCAATGATTATAATTGCTTCCTCCGGGCTCTTTGACATCATAGTACCTCCAGTTGAGGCATCAAGAATCATTTTTGTTTGAGGTCTCAAACCACTGTAGAAAATATGTAGTTGTGCAACATCATCAAAGTTATAGTTTGGGCACCTCCGTAGTAAGGATTTGAATCTCTCTCATGTTTCACAAAAAGGTTCATCAAAACCTTGGGAAAAAGTAGCAATGGATGATTTTGCGCTTAGGATGAAGGAAAGAATCTTGCAATGAATTTTTCATCCACTTCTTCCCAAGTGTGAAGACTTTTGTTTGGTTGGGATTGGAGCCAAATCTTTGTCTTACCTGTCAAAGAGAATGGAAAAGCTATGAGGTAGACAACTTCGGAATCTTTATCAAAAGCTTCCATGGTACTGCACAGCTCCATGAAGGTAGACAAATGTGTGTATGGATCCTCATGATCCATTCTTGCAAAAGGATGTGAGCTAATCAGACTAAGTAATGCTGGCTTTAATTCCACAACCTTGTTATTGAAAGGAGGAATGACTATGTTGTTGTAATGTTTTGGTCCTTGTTGCTAAGCATAGTTACCAAGAGTCCTCCTTGGTGGTCTATTTTCTTCTCCTCCTCGATCAACCATATTATCAATTACAAGTGGCTTTTCTAGTGGACAATCAATAGAAGAAGTTTCAGCCGGTGGCTTATTGGCTGCTTGTTTCTTTTTCTTCCTATTTTTCCTTTCTGCTTTGGTAATTTTCGGATCAAATAAAATTTTATCTGCAGAAAATTTGTCTCGCATATATAGAAAAAAGAACAACTACAACAACCCGTAAGTACCGAGGTTAGTCAAAACAAAATATAACAAGAGAAAATTTATATAAATTAAAATAAAGATAATTAACGAAAGTAAAGAAAATGTCCTACTAAACTAAAATTTTAAATCTAAAAGAACCGAGTAAGAGACTCAAGTCCCCGGCAACGGCGCCAGAAACTTGTTAGACTTTTGGCAAGCGTACCAATTGTCGTTGCAGGTTACAGAATTTATAAAAGATCGTCTCCACAAGGACTTAAGCTACTCAGTTAATTTAAATAAAAATAACAGTTTAATAGGTTATATACAACAAGTATAGTCAAAGTTTTTGTTGGTTTTACGGAAATAACGAAAATAACGGAAATAAAGAAATTATGAAAACATGAAAACTAATGAATTTAATTAATTGAAGAGAACGTAGGATTGGGTTTCATCATTCATACACTCAGTACCCATTTAATATTACCATGTATAAATCATTTTCTATCATTACTGATGCACACATTAATTCACCCCGAATCGATCCCTTGCATTCGAGAATTCTAAGGATATTTACTAAATATCGATCCCTCGAATACGAAGTAAATGACCCAGCATTACAATCATAATCTCGTGTTATTTGCAATCTAAACGTTATGCTCTATTCCTAGCAACGTAACGTAAAGAGTAAAATCATTCATTTAAGATCCAAAGGGCACTTTCCAGTCAAGCTTAGAATCTATTTTCATGAAACTAGTGATCAAGTAGAATCAAGCATTAAGAACAAAATGAAATCACTAGAATGAGTAGAAAAGATTCATAAATATTTAAAATATTAAAAGAGATATATAAGGGTACAAAGATTACATCCAATCCTTAGGAGAAACTAACCGATCATGGTGCAGAGCAAGAGATCAACAGAAAACATGACGAAGGTAGCGATCCCCGGCCTGTTCTTGTAGAGTTTCCACTCCTTTTCTCTCTTCTCTCACCTCTCTTTAAGGCTCTGAAGTGTTTCTTACGTTCTTCTCCCAAAAACCATATGTTTTCTTCACCATTTGCATGGCAATTTATAGGAAATGGTGACCTGCTCGTGTCCACTCGCCCAGGCGACCAAATTAGCCTATTTTAAAAACCCAATAGTGAAGAAAGGTGTTGGCCTGGGTGGGTCCTAGGAGAATTTGCTTCTGGAATCTTCTTAAATTGACATTTTTTCCCCTTTGTACTTGCCTTTGTTGCTTTAGATATTCCGGATACAATTGGTACTTATCAAAACACCATATTTGAGTGGATGAATCTTCCAAAATGTGAATAACATCCTATATATTTACACAAAATGTAAACAACTAGGTTTAGGGCAAATTAATCAACAAATTTACTGAAATCAAAAGATAAGTGCCAACATTATAATCTCGAAAGTAGCTAAAATATGGCACTTATCAATAAACTCTAAGCACAAATTCTGATTTGTAAATTATGAACAAAGTTAGTTACATTCAGTTTTGGACCAGCTTATATAGGCCACGATATTAAAAAGCAAATGCAAGGGAAATGCAAATTTAAATGACAATGCAAATGAAGTAGTACACACTTAGAAGCCTAATGCAAGCTAAATGGAAGTGCAGTATTGTAAGCCTTAAGGTGCAGCCAACAATCACACACAAGTGCACCTACAATGCTTTACACAAATGCCTCTAAAGGTCTTTTTATTGCAACTATTTTTGCTACTAACAAGTTCTGGAATTTATGGAATTAAATTGAACTTGAGACATCAAAATCCAGCCCTTGTTATCCTTGAGTTGGTGTGCTTCTTAATGCATGTCCAAGTTAGCTTGGATGTGGTCTTGAAGTTCTTGAGTTCTAGCTCTTGTCATTGGTCCTTTAAATCTCACCAAAGGAAGTGCTTTAAGCTCTCCTTCTAGACCTTTAGTTTGTCATGGACCTCCATCAGAAATCAAGAAAGGAGGATTGGAGGTTCTGTTCTCTACCAAATCCTCCAGTTGAGTTTTGAAGATTCCACTCTGATTAAAGTGTTCCTCTTCGTGTGGTGGTCCAACGGCATGCGGCGATGGCTCGTGGTGGTCATCGCTGATCGTGGGTGGTGGAAGAGGAGGTTCTAGGGTTTTGGGTGAAAGTTTAGAGAGAGAAGTAAAAACACAATTTCTGCGCTGCTGGACCTATTTATAATCTGCATGTCTTGCTCAGCGCGCCCTGTCTCGCTCAGCACATTTTCATCTCTGTCTGGGAATTGCGTTTAGCGCATCGGTCACGCTTAGCGCGACATCAAAAGTTGATATTTTGCAGATCCCAACAGTCAAAATATGCAGAGATGGGTTTTAAAACATAAATCAAACAAACTTCACATAACTTAACATTCACACTAAGCAATTGAATAAGGGTAATTTACATAACAATTCAACTAATCTAAACTTATCAAATAATCAAATAACACAAAACATACGTCACACATCTATTTCTAGTTATCAAAATTTCTGTGCGTTACAACTCTCCCACCCTTTTAGAAATTTCGTCCGCGAAATTTACCTGACTCAAACAAGGCTAGATATGCTTCTCGCATCTGACTCTCTAGTTCCCATGTTGCATTCTTTTCTGATGTACCTCCCCAGATCACCTTAACCAAGGGAATCTTTTTCCCTCTTAAGTGCTTTGTTCGTCGACCCTCGATCCTCAAAGGCAATGTTTCATATGTCAAGTTTTCATTTACTTGAACGTCATCTAATTCGACCACGTGAGAAGGATCATGGATATATATTACGGAGTTGAGACACATGAAAGACATTGTGGAGGTTAGAAAGAAACGGGGGTAATGCAATTTGATATGCCACAAGGCAGACTCTTTTGAGAATTTGGAAGGGACCAATAAAACGAGGCGTGAGTTTTTGGAATTTCAAGGCTCGACCAACCCCAGTCCACGGAGTGACTCTCAAGAATACATGATCACCAACCTCGAATTCTAGAATTTTCTTCCTCTTGTCTTGATAACTCTTCTGTTAGTATATGGATGTCCTAGAGACAATCTTTTTATTAGATTAGGACGTACATGTATTTTTTATATTGTCATGAATAAATTATAAGCGCTCTTTATCTTGTTTCATATTCTGTCTCGATATCATTATTAATATATGAGTAACTGGATAAAACCCTTGGAATAGAATAGGTATCTCTTGAGTATCAGTGATGGGATCACGATCATGAGGATTCAAGGATACCAGATGTCTACTCCTAAATTTTAAGTTCCTAGTCTAGAGAC
>PYAF01000195.1:112683-124144 GCA_007407185.1 Glycine tomentella | reverse complement strand
TTTCTGTTTTCTGCCTATTTTGTTATCGGTTTTGTTATCTGGATCAATAAAGGGTTTGTGTAAGATGCTTTGTATGTGGTTTTATATTCCATGCATAATGTAATCAAGTAAAACGATTCTATTGCTTCCGCAATACGTCTATTTAACGCTGATAGCGCGCTTCTGGTATGATTAATGATAACACGTCCGGGGTGTTACAGTCCTGGTCATCCTGCTTGAACCGAACTATGCGGATTCTACAATCCTTTATACAAATGATTGTGCTGCATAATGCTGTAATGTCCATTATGCTTAAAACAAGAGGTACATACAAACTTTTAAAAGTTAATAACTGGACAATCCATACCTGAAAAGTGTTGGAACCATTGGTAAATCTAGCATCACCGCAAACACTATTTCTGCCTAAACTATGCCCTGCAAAGTAGTTTCATTTCCCAAACAAAATACAAAACACACACATATATATATATGTACGTATTTCTTTGCGCTATGTTCAAGAGTGATTGTAATAAATGTGACAACATTTAAATATGTTATAAAATTGATCATTAATTTACAGGAACTAAATCTCCCCAACTTGGTAATAATGTGTACTGGTTCATAATAAATAACAAGGAGGAATATTTTTAACAACACCGTTCACCATACAAGACAACATCACAATGATTTGTTTTTTGACTCTAACAAAAACGATGCCCATTTTTTCCTTAATGTTGTTATGTTGTCCACGTCTAACGGTGTGCCATCACTGAACCACTGCAAGAATAAGTCAAAATAGAAATTATTCCACTACATTGAAAGTCATGAACCATTTAACAAATTAAAGTTAACATACGCATGTGTTGAACTTGGTATACCTTGGTCCATTCATTCTTCAAACCCCCACTTACTATGTTCCACATCCAATGCATTACGTAATACCCACATTCAAAACCTTCATTTTGCACATGGCTCTAAATTTTTAAACATTGAAATGTAAATTTCAAAATTACAGATACAATATGACAACACAAGCTGTATGAAGGTCAAGTCAATGTCTAACCTTCATTGCAATCCAGTTTGGTGCACCTACAATGCATTTACCAGCAACATCGGTATTCAAGGCCTTAAGTGCACTAATTTACCAAATGCAACACACATCTTGGTTAACACATGAGGTTTATCTTGTATGCATAAAATGAGTTCACAATGTAAAAATATTAATGTTGGATACTACTTACTTCTTAAGTACTGCTTTTATGTGAATGTCTAGTTTCTTACGCAATGAACAAAACCACACAATTGTGTGCATCAATGGACAAACAACGAAGAGCTGCCAATGTGAACTGCACTTAATATATATATTAGCAACTTAATATAAACAAGTACAGTTATTCCTTAAACCATATTACTTTCCTACTTACTTATTCAAATAAGCTCCTAGGTACACCTCTCTTTGTGATTCTTTGACCCATGTTTGAATGTATTGTTGACATTCGGAACGTCTCTCCTTTGCATTATGTATCATTTGAGGCTCCATGAAGCCATACACTGAACTATAACCCAAGCTGATACTACATTCATCTAGAAACCTATAATTAACATTTTAAGTGAAATTAAAATTGTTAAATATAAACATTGTAAACACTACAAATAAATAGGACATGAACTGAGACATTGTATAGGCCTGTTACTTACATTATCCACAGCTGTAGTACAGAAATGCTCAAATACATGTCACCAGATATAATTTCATTGATATCTGAATATGTGATAAAGAATGATGTTTCTACAGTTGCAATCCCAAATTTGAACCCATCCCACGACAAATGTATAGGCCTTTGGTAAACTTCATATGCATTCTTCATCAATTCATCCAAAGGATCAATTGCTTGCAGTTCATATGAGCTATTAACAGGTTCAACTTGTTTATTTGAGCTAGTGTGTGCATCCTATCTCATTCACACCAATAAAAAATAACCAATTGTTACTTAATATATTTATAAAAAAACAAACATTAAATGCATTTATACCTTCTGTGATACGGGTTTAACCAAATGTGTGGGCCAAGTGACAAATGTGTGTAGGGAATCTCTGACATACGTTATCTCTGATGTCGGAAATGGAACAAGGGCATCCCTGTCATATATTTTTTCAACAGATACCCGTACGACATCATCTGCGTATGTGACATGGTGAATTGAGGAGCTTCCACCGAAAACTTTTCCCAACGCAACTAGCTTTGTCGACCCACGAGAACGAACATACAGCTCCATGTGTGGCACCTTAACAGCTGCATTTTCTTCCGCTAATGGATTGACTGTAGTTTCAACACCACTTCCCTTTGTGCTAACTCGAGTAGCCAATTCTTGTATAAGTGCGTCAACCGGGGGGATTTTTGTGTTGCCATTTGGGTTAACTCTGTTATTATTGCTTCCTTCAATAAGTGGGTCATTTTCTCCTCCATTTCATTTTTCATCTTTTCATTTTTCTCCTCCATTTCAACTTTCATTTTTTCTATTCTTTGTTTGCTTTCCTCCTCCACTTCTCTCCTCCATTCTTCCTTAAGGTCTTTAATTAGACCAGCCAACTGCTCAGGATTGATGGATCCCGACGTACTACTTGAGGCACGTGACCTGTGTCCAAAGTATTGAGTTATGGTCACACCTGTCCCTGCAACACGGACCCTACCAGGGTGCTCCGGTCGTCCAATAGCAGCATTTTAAAATGTCATGTTGACCATGTGGAACAAACCTTCCTTGTGCCATTTCTTCTTCTAACAAGTCCTACAACATAGAAGCTACAAATTAACATCTAATTCACAAAAAATAAAAATACGAACGTTTGATTCAACTCACAATTTTATCGAAAATTTCTTTGGCAGCGTTAGATGTCAGCGTTAGATGTCATGTGTCCATATCTCTTTGTGCGGGCCATCTTCCACTTTACATGTCTAGGAATTGGAGATGGAGGCTCGTCTATATTTAGCGAATTCTCAGTATCCATTGCATCTTGTACTCGCTGCTTTAATTTTTCATCCATTAACTTTTTTTCTAGCAAGTCATAATAACCCCCACGAGAAAGTATGTGGGGGCACTCGTTATTTTTTTTGGATTTCCTGAGCCTTTTTCCTTATTCCCTGTCACATTTCGAATTGTAGTTGATTGACGACCATAACACACAATTCATTTGAGTAATTTATTTAAAGTAAAACATATATTGCCATCTAACCTGCCATGTTGGTGATTTTCTGCTAGCAACAAATTGCTCCCAAGTTTGAGGATGTATACCATATGTAACTGAAAGATCATTATCATTTTGGCTTTCAGCTTCAGCATATATGTATCTTGTGGTCAATGAAGACTTGAATGACCTCCATCTTGTGCAAACCGATGACAATATCTTCTTCTTTGCCTTTTCTGCTTCTGGGATATCAAATGTTCCCTACAATGGTCAATAATATTTGAGAATTTGCCAATTACAATATATCATAATATAGAACTGAACTTTATGATAAACATTGATCCCGTTATTATACCAATATGTCTTCCCAAATGAGGTTCTTCAACATTTCTGGAACGTCATTCCAAGAAGAATGGAGTATAGGAATTTTGTCTCTAGCCACCACTCCAAGATAGCTGTGGAATTTTTCTTTGTTATGGCCTGATGCTCTTCCCGTGGAAGGATTTACGTTCACAATTGGCCTTGGCTGATTCGAGTCTCTACGAGTCAAGCTTCTTAGGCGAGTCGATTGTCTACTTCTCCTACCCTTTGGATTTGAAAGACTATGTTGTGAATTGGGTGGGGATAGTGGAGGTGTCGACATCACTCTGCAAGTAAAATGAAACAACAAAATCACATAAGTCATAAATATAACATCAAAGTATTAAAACATGTTAATATTAAAGGTAAGTCGAAGCATTAGAACAACATTTAATATTGAAAATACTTTACTTTGAAATTCAGCAATTAAGTATTGATGTTCTCCCATAAGCCTTCATCATGGTCAACCCGATTTGCATGTTCATCATCAACAGCATTGTCTTCAACAATGGAGGGTATCCGTGTTGAGAAAGAAGCCATTTCACACATATCCATTGATGCATCATCAACATAATATTGACTACTAATCGATGGTCTTCCTTGTAAAACAATTGAAAAACGATCGTCACACGGATCTTTGATGTAAAACACCTATTTCGCTTGCTCTGCCATGATGAACGGCTCATCCTTGTAACCCACTTTATCAAGTTCAACCAAAGTAAACCCAAGATGATCTTGATGGACACCAGTGTTACTGTTTACCCACTTACACTTGAAAATTGGAACTCTAAATGCACTATAATCAAGCTCCCATATTTCTTCAATTACTCCAAAGTATGGCATGGAAGCTTGAATTGGGTTAGTATCAGATGCACGAGAAAAGTGTAACGAGTCAACGTCAACAGTAACCCCACTGTTTTGCACAGTGCTTTTATCATCTTGCGACTTAGTGTAAAAAGAATAGTTGTTGATATTGTATCCCTTCCAAGTGGGTACATTTAAGTTTGGCCCAAGAGCTAACAGTCTTAAAGTTGAAGAAGCATTGTCATCACTAAAGATTTGTTCCTTAAACCAGGACATGAAAGTTTTGTTATGTTCTTGCAACACCTTCATGATATTCATTTTGGGCTGAGTATTGGACACATGTTGTTTGTGAGCTTCTAAGTACGGCATTACCTCAGTGGTGTTATTCAAAACATACAAATGAGGTTATGAAAGCTCCTGTCGACTCATAGTTACAACATTGAATCCTCGTGTACCCTTTCCTCTCTTTGAGTGGTCATGACGACTTTCAAGTATGCCTACAGGTTGTACTGAATCCATGTACTCAGAACAAAACTCAATGCATTCTTCGGCAGCATACCTTTCAACAATGGAAGCTTCTGGTCGGTATTGATTTTTGGTATAACCTTTTAATACCTTTATGTACCGCTCAATCGGATACATCTAGTGTAAAAACACCGGACCACACAACCTGATTTCCCTCACTAGATGCACAATCAAGTGTACCATTATGTCAAAAAATGAGGGGGGAAAAACATTTCCAACTGACACAGTACAATAGCCGCCTCATGCTCTAATTCATCCAACTGTGTGGGGTCAATCACCTTCTTACATAAAGCATTAAACACAAAGCACAGTCGACTTATGGCAACCCTAACTTTGTCTGGCAATATACCTCGAATTGCAACAGGCAATAGTTGTTGCATTAACACATGACAATCATGAGACTTCAAACCTACCAATTTAAGGTCATTGACGGAAACAAGGCTCTTAATATTTGAAGAGTATCCTTGTGGGACCTTCAAACTACGCAAACATTGACAAAAAGATTTTTTCTCATTTCATGACAAAGTGTGACTTGCTGGGGGCAAATAGGATTGTCGACCTTTACTAATTGGATGCAACTGTTGGCGTATACCCATGTCAGCAAGATCTTGGCGACTTTTTAAATTATCCTTTGTCTTGCCTTTAATGTTCAGAAGGGTGCCAACTATACTATCACATACATTTTTCTCAACATGCATCACATCTATACAATGTCTTACATCAAGATCAGACCAGTATAGTGCAGTGGTGAGTGGCGTGGTGGGTGATGACATTACTAGAGGATTTTGGAGGGCGAGGTGGAGGTCAATGCAAGGGTGGAGGGTCAGCCTCTGAGGAAGAATATAGAAGAAAGAGGGCAGGGCAATTTTGTCCATTCAATTCCTTTAGGAGGTGCATGATTCAAAATGGGAGGTGTAAGATTAATGCTGAACAATAGCCATGAGCATTCTGAAATTGTTGCATGCACAGGCCCAAAGATGTGCTCAGGTAGCTAGATCAAGTACCCTAAACTTCAACTTTGTTTTTCTCTCTTTTTCCATTAATGTACAATTGTGGTAATAAAAATCAGACATAAATATTCATGCAACTTGGGGTTGAGCTAGGAATTTGGTTCAAGGCAGCCAAGAAAAAAGATTTAAATTTTTATATTATACAAAATATTAAAAAAAAGTTTAATATATATATACTTCTAATATTTTTTTATAAAGAAAAATATATAACTATATTGAGTACAAAAGCATTACTATCTAGCTAATTTGATCAATTATATAAATATAAGAAACAAATTGATACATTTTTCTTATAATTACAAAAAGCAATACTCATTTTTAAATATATTAAAACATTTATATAAGAACAAATAAATACATTTTTCTTATGCCTTTAGTTTATTGTGAAGTTTACTAATCAGACAAACAATCATTTCACATACAAGCAGATGTATTCATTCATTTATTAACAATTTAAGTCAATTTCATAAGGGGAAAAATTTATTCAGTGATGTTATTAAGTAAACCAATACTTAAATTATTGAATTGTATGGCTATTACTATATTTTAATTAAAATTAACTAACTTAACTATTTTTCTTGATCGTTAGTTATTTCTTTCTTTTATGCATTAATAGAGGTATAAGATAAATTAGATGTATAAAATAATTTTGTATAATTATGTAGACACCTTAACATTACACACAAATACTTTATTAAAACTTATAATTTCTCTTTATCTTACTCTTTCTATCACATTATATTACACTTTTTTTTTCTCTTTTTTCCATTTTGGTCCCTAAGTGTCAACTAATATGGTTATTTTCATATATCTTTTTTCAATATTTTATTGAATAAATTTTAGGGGAGGCATAATTTTTTTTATAATATATTAAATGCACTTTAGAAAAAAAAAATTGGAGGAACCATGGCCTCCATGTCCCTCCTCCTTTCACATCAGCATGCATCTACCCCAACATCCGACCACTAATTCAATCCTAGTGATTTACGTTAAACTTTAATAGAATTATGCATATACTCATATATATAATGAAGAGGAGTGCTAGCAATATACTCGTTCAAATACGATCTCTCTATTAGTTAAAATATATTGAAAATTATAAAGAGAAAATAATTAAATATGATATAAAATTCACCTAATTTTGTAATTTAAAAAAAAAATCTCGACAATTTAAAAGAATGTGGCAGAAACTGTTATGAATTGAAAAACAGCTCCATGTGCTGGTGGTGAAGTTGTTGGATCCAACTCAATCATGCTCATGTGGATGTTATCAAATTTTGCAGGTTGAGAGAGCTACACATACTCAAGGGACACGTTGAATCGGTTCTGAAGTTGAAGGTTCTTGACATTGATACCATCCAACAACACTACAAAGTATTTTAAAATATTCCTAGGGATGGAAAATTAATGAGCCGATTCATATTTGTAAAACAAGCTAACATAGGCTATTCGTGAAGGTGTGATCATGCATATGCTTTAAAGAGAAGATGAATGAATATACTTTCACTCATCTTTAGCTTATTGGCCTCTATTTTCTCCTGTAATTCGTTGTCCTTCTTTAAAAATTGCAGTAAAAAATGAGAATTGGTTTCTTCATAGAATTTATGAAATTCATTAATAATAGAATTTTTATTCCCTTTTTTTATGAGGAATTCGTATTAATACATAGCATAACAGTGATATATATAAAAGAATTTTGATAGGTTTAAAAATACCATTGTAGGCTTATAACACTACTGCAAAAAAGGCCTTTAACGACACGCGTTTAACATCGGTCATTAAAAAACCGTCGTTGTTGAGTAGGCGGTGGCATAATTGTAATTATGTGCACTTGACAACGACGGTTATTGGCCAACCCGTCTTTATTTGTTGATAACGACGACGGTTATTAGGGAACCGTCTTAGTATATACTTATTCAAAAATGATTTTTTACAAAACCGTCATTGTCTTTAGTGAATCAAATACGGTTTTCATTTGAACCGTATTTGAATGTCCCCAACTTAAACCCTAAATTTCTCTTTTGAACAAAGTTCCCACCCTCGAACATTCTGCGCCGCTGTAAGCTTCCGACTGAAACCATATCTTCCATTTTGTGCCGCTGTAAGCTTCCGACTGAACCAAACACGCTTGCACCGTCGTTCCCTTTCGCTATAGATTGAAACCATACACGCTTGCACTATCATATCCTTCGGTAGCCTCTTTAGGTAACCATTTACCATCTCATCATCACATTCTTTCCCCCCATTTCTAGGACACTCAAAAATATTGCATTGACTTGCCTCGCTTTGTTATTCCTAGAATTTTTTATTCTCCAAATGATATTTACGTGGTTTTAGATATTGTGTTATCTCAAACCATTTGGAAGTTGAAAGTTCTTGATGTGACGAATGGGAGTTAACATGTGGTTTCTACTCTAGTTGTATGTACCTTAAGCAGTTGGCCTTTGATAGGGTTTATGTGCGAATTTTAGATTTGTTTTTAGCAAGGTAATTAATTTCCAACCTGCTGTTGTGGTTGCTACCATAACATTGCATCTTTATCCCTTTTTTCTTTTAAAATAATTTGCATTGTTCTTTGTTTACATGATTCTAGTTGCATCTGTTTAATCCTTTCAATATCATGTCCATATTTGGACCTGTGATTGTAATGCAGTGTGAATATGAAACTGTAATGGCCTATTTACTATAATAACGATTGAAATGAGGTTTGTGTTAATCAAAGCTTCTTAATTTAATAGACCTATATGTACTAATTAAAACTGTAATGTAATGGCAGTAGAGTGTCCTAGTTAAGTAAAATGTATGTTGGAGATGGGCACCTGGAATCATTTCACAAACCTATCAAAACCCAAGCTCTAATGAAATTCATTGTATTCTCCTCTTCATTTTTTACCATTTGTCTATGTGTATCAATGCTACTCTTAGCCAAGACAAAGTTAGTAGTAGATGTGAGTTCTTCACTAGAATCACTACTATGTGTATCCGAGTCTGATCCTACCACTGTTGATCATCTTGTGTTTGGAATTGCTTCAACTGGGACTGCATGGAATAGGAGGTACGTATACACAAGGCTTTGGTGGAACAGAAAACCCTATAAAATAATGAGAAGTTGTGTTTTCTTAGATACACTTCCACATGAAGAAAATGGCAATAACAATGATGGTTCTTGTAACACCCCAAAATTTTAGAACTACAGTTAAATATTAAAGTAAGTCTTAGGCAAATTGATAGTCTATATTTGAGTTATTTGCGTGAAATGTTTAAGGGAAAAGACCATAGTACCCTTTCCGTAAATTAGAAATGACAGAAATATCCTTGAGGTCAAAATGACAAAAATACCCCTGGAAATATCTTGGAAAGGACAAGAACACCCTTAGATATTTTGAATAGATGTTTTTATGATGGAAATACAGAATATTCTTAGATAACAGACTATAGGAATAGTTTGTGACAAAAAGCCATAGGTGGAATAAGGCTTTCTTAAGCATCCAAGGGTATAAAAAGAAGAAAACTTATGTTCCCATCCCTAAGTGTATAGAGTATGCGTAGATGTCAAGTTATGTGGAGGTTGTTTGAATTGCGTGTAATCGAGTGATTCTGAATTTAACCCAAAAACCTATTTTAGTAAAATCATCATTATAGATTGGTTAACCGTTGGATCTTATTGAAATTTTAAAGCAAGCTTCCTAACCCATATTCTAACTTTTGACCGTTGGGATTGTCCAAATAATGTCTGAAACGTGAGAAATTAATTTTTCACTAAGACAGAAAATTCTAGCAAATGGGCAGCTCGCGTAGGCGAGTGGTATAGGCAATTTTTGGTCGCCTGGGCGAGTGGTATAGGCAATATTTGGTCGCCTGGGTGAGTGGAGGCGGTGTTGAGTACATTATTTAAGCTCCCAAGTCACGAAAATGGAGAATTCAATTCTCTCAAAAGATCCCAAAGCTTCCCCAACCTCCTTCCATCACCCTCCACCACCCAAAACCTTCTCCAAGGAGAAGTGCTGCATCCCTTTCATCCTTTGTTTTTCATCCTTTCATTCTCCATTCCTTTCACCTTTCACTTCCAAGAAGAATAAAAGAAAAACCTAATCCTTCTTCACGTGGAGATTAGGAGCATTTAGAAGAAGAATAGCCAAGCTTTTAAGAAGAGAAACAAGGTATGTATGGGGAAGTTTATGATAAGCCAAGTTTGAATGTTAATTACATGAGGATTCTTACTTGTTTTCATAAGAAATTAAGCTTTGCATGCTAAATGTTTGATGAAATGCCTTAAAGAGTTAAAGATTGCTAAATAAAATGATTATTAGAATAAGTGACTTGATTTTAGTTAATGAATGATGTTTTGAATGAATAACTTGAATCTAAGTTTAATAGGTGAATAGTAAGTGACTTAGGTTTATATATATATATATATATATATATATATCATGACTATTTTTAAAGAAAAGTGATTGGAATTAAAGTTATGTGTTTTAATACAAGTATTTTCTAAATCCTTGAACTTGCTTATTTATGCTAAGATTATGTTAGAAGCATATTTATCATATTAAACGCTATAAAGATTAATGATTAAGCATAAAGTATTTTATAAAACAAGCTTTGCTTACCATGTGTTTGACGAAATGCTTCAAAGAGATAAAGATGGTTTAAGTGTTGTTATGTGGTAATAAATGAAGTTCATGTGTTGTTGAATATTTCTATGAGTTTCCATGAAATGAATGAGTTACTAAGGGTTTATGAATCTTTATGGATTTCGTGTGTTGCTATGAACTTTAAGTGGTTCTGTGATTTTCGGTGTATTAGAAATTCGTGAGTTGTATTTTATATTGATGTTGAGAAAGTGACGAGAAATGATGTGATGAGACGAATGAGTTGTCATGCATAAATGAAACCATCTCATGGGTATCACTGAAAGTTGTATGTCAGTTGGTTATCAGAATGAAACCCGCGCGTTCAGATGAGCTGTTCCTGAGCTAGGGGGTGCTCTTGCAGTACGAAATCACTAAGGATGAAAGTGTTCGTGTAAGTGAGAACCTAGAAAACACTGGGGTACCCTGACTGATCGGATAAATTCTGGTAGGCCACTGACATGGGACTTGATATTACATGTAGATAAGTTTCATGGAGTTGTCATATGCATATGCCCGGCGGGGGTTAATCCGTGATGTTGACCTCAAAAGGAGATTTGTCAGATAGCTAAACTGATTCCATGCGTTCAGAGGAGTCTGAACTGGGGGGTAGTTGTATCAGTGAGGACTACACCACCATGATGATCACATAGGTGGAGGTGACATTCCTATGCGCCACTGTGCTACCCTGACTAAATGGATAAGTTCGTTCCACTGAGAGAGGGTGGGGCTATCCTGACTATGGCCATGTAATGAGAATCTGAGATCTTAGTCATGCATCATATAAAGAAGATGAGCATGCATTACTTGATGGGTATGTTGTATATCTGTGTGTTGCATGAATGGTATGATTTGAACTATGTGCTGTGTAGATGGTGTGATTTAATCTGTGGGTGAATCATGCGTGCATATTATATTATAAATGCTATTATAACCATCTGGATATATATTCTTTTATATATGCTTTTA
>PYAF01000195.1:94437-106431 GCA_007407185.1 Glycine tomentella | reverse complement strand
CCTTATTATCTGTCTGTATTAGCTTTAAATTGGTAAACTGGATCAGCAGGGGCATGATTATGACTTTATTTTCTGATGTTTCCGTACATAATGTATCAAGAAAACGATTCTATGCTTCCGCTATTGTATATATATGGGATACAATGCGCTAATCTGATATTATGAATGTTAACACGTCGGAGGCCTACGGGGTGTTACACGCCGGTTGATGTACACATAGATGATCATATAGAAGACATGCTACGTGACCTTGGAGAAGCCAATTTTTAGCATGCCCACGCACCTATGTATGACAAAGTACAAACTGATTCGAAAATCCCTTTGTATTCTTCGTGCACAACGTACACACGTTTGTCAGCGGTGTTAGCATTGGTCAATTTGAAGGCTTGATGTGGGCGGAGTGACAAAAGCTTCACTAAATTGCTTGTTTTGTTGAAGAAATTGCTTCCTGAATATAACACTTTGCCGAAAAATCATTACGAAGCGAAGAAAATATTATGTCCTATGGGCATGCAGTACCAGAAAATGCATGCATGCTGTAATGATTGTGTTTTGTTTAGGAATAAGTTAGCTGAAATACATAAGTGCCCCACATGTGGTGAATCACGATACAAAGTCAACGATGACGAATGTAGTGATGAGTAATTCACAAACATGGGTCGTCCAGCAAAGGTCTATTGGTATCTTCCAATTATTCTAAGGTTTAAGTGATTGTTTGCTAACCCACATGACGTAAGAAACCTGATTTGGCATGCAAATGGGAGGAAAATTGATGGATTTCTTGGACATCCGGCCGATTCTCCTCAATGGGAAAAAATTAATCGTTTGTTTCCAACATTCGGTGACGACCCAAGGAACCTACGGCTAGGTCTTGCATCCGACGGAATGAATCCTTTTGGTAACCTTTCCACTAACCACAGTTCGTGGCCTGTGCTATTGATGATTTACAACCTCCCTCCTTGGTTATGCATTAAGAGAAAATACATAATGTTGTCTATGTTGATATTGGGTCCACGACAGCCAGGCAATGATATTGATGTTTACCTTGCGCCACTCATCGAAGACTTGACAAAAATGTGGGTTGACGGGGTAGAGGTGTATGACGCCCATCTACAAGAGACCTTTACTTTGCGTGCAATGATATTTTGTACCATTAATGACTTTCCAGCATATGGGAATCTGAGTGGATACAGTGTCAAAGGCCATTATACATGTCCTGCATGTGAAAAAAACACATTATTTGTCCAATTGAAAAATGGGAAGAAGACAGTATACACGAGGCATCGAAGATTTCTCACACTATATCACCCATATCGTCGATTGAAAAAAGCCTTTTATGGAATTCAGGAGAAACAGTCTGCGCCTATTCCATTAACTGGGCGTCAAGTTTATGATTGTGTTTGGGACATTGTCACTACATTTGGAAAGACACAAAAGAAGGATGCTAATGACAAAAGCATATGGAAGAAAAGGTCAATATTTTTTTATCTTCCTTATTGGTCAGATCTCGATGTCAGACATTGAATTGATGTAATGCATGTTGAGAAAAATGTTTGCGATAGTTTAATTGGCACCCTATTGAACATTAAAGGGAAGACAAAGGATAATTTAAAATCTCGGTAAAATCTTGTTGAAATGGGTATACGTGAGCAGTTGCATCCAATTAGTAAAGGCCGACAAATATATTTTCCCCCTGCATGTCACACATTGTCAAGAAAAGAAAAAAAAAAGCTTTTTGTCAGTGTCTAAGAAGCATTAAAGTCCCACAAGGATACTCTTCAAATATCAAGAGCCTTGTATCAATGAACGATCTCAAATTGGTTGGTTTGAAGTCTCATGATTATCATGTCCTAATGCAACAGTTACTACCTGTAGCAATTCGAGGAATATTGCCTGAGAAAGTTAGGGTTGTCATTACAAGGTTGTGCTTTTTCTTTAATGCCGTTTGCCAGAAAGCAATTGACCCAAGCCAGTTAGATGCTTTGGAGAATGAGGCAACTATTGTGCTTTGTCAATTGGAAATTATCTTCCCTCCTTTATTTTTTGACATTATGGTCCACTTGATTGTCCATCTTGTCAGGGAGATTAGGTTATGTGGGCCAGTGTATTTATGTTGGATGTATCCCATTGAAAGGTACATGAAGGTGTTCAAATCTTATACTAAAAATCAATACAGACCTGAAGCTTCCATTGTTGAAAGGTATGTTGTCGAAGAATGTATTGAATTTTGTTCTGAATATTTGGATTCAGTTAAAGCAATTGGGATTCCTGATAGTCGTCATGAACGGTCCAGGCGAGGTAAGGGTACACGAGGATTCAATGTTGTGACGATGACTAGACCTCAAGTTTCACAAGCACATTTGTATGTATTGAATAACACAACTGAGGTAATGCCATACGTTGAGACTCACAAACAATATGTGTCCGAATGTCATCCCAAATGGAACATCATGAAAGTGTTGCAAGAACACAATAGAACATTCGTAACTTGGTTCAAGTCCGAAATCTTAAATGATGATAAAGCTTCTTCAACATTAAAGTTGTTAGCTGTTGGCCCAAATTTGAATGTACTAACTTGGAAGGGCTATGATATCAATAACTTTTCCTTCTACACAAAGTCACAAGATGATAAAAGTAGCGTGCAAAACAGTGGGGTTACTATGGATGCTGATTCGGAACACTTTTGTCGTGCCTCAGATAACAACCCTATTCGAGCGTCCATGCCTTACTTTGGAGTTATAGGCGAAATCCGGGAGCTTGATTATGTTGCATTCAGAGTTCCTGTGTTCAAGTGTAACTGGGTTAACGGAAACACTGGTGTATTTCAAGATCGTATGGGATTCACCCTAGTAGCACTTGATAAGGTGGGTTACAAGGACGAGCCATTCATCATGACAGAACAAGCAAAACAAGTGTTTTACATCCAAGACCCGTGTGACGCAAGATTTTCAGTTGTTCTACAAGGAAGAACATCTACTACTAGTCATCATGCAGGTGATGACGCAACACTTGATATTTGTGAAATGCCTGCATTCTGCTCCCGTATACCAGTTTTTGTTGAAGATACTGACGTTGATGATGATCATGCAATTCGAAATGATCATGATGAAGGTTTATGGGAGAAAACTAACAAGTAACTGTTTACCACCAATGTAATGTTTTTTTAGCCTAATTTGTTTGGTTATGCAATTCATTTTATTGACTTTGGTTTACACAATACATTTCTTTAAACATAAACATTTGACTAATGTGGTTGACTTATTTGTTTTTTGTTTGCAGATCCATGGCAACACCCCCTTCGTCTCCTCCACATTCACAACCAGAGCAATCAGAATCGACCTCTACAAGGAAAAGTAGACAATCCACCAGGCTTAGAAGCTTAACCTTTAGAACCGTCGAACAACCAAAGCCCATAGTTATTGTAAGTCATTCTACTGGAAGGGCAATAGGCAATAACAAGGAAAAATTTCACAGTTATTTGGGGGTTGTGGCAAGAGAAAAAAATACCCATTGTGCATGCTACTTGGAAAGATGTGCCTGAATCATTAAAGGAAATCATATGGGATGACATTTTGGTAAGATTTAAATAAATACAACTACTGATGAAATAATAGTTCATGTGTGGTCTTATTTGGCATGTTTTAACTTATATTTTTCATATTGTAATTCAGGCAAAATTTGATATACCAGAGGCTGCAAAAGCCAAAAAAAAAAGATAATGTCTTCGGTTAGCACAAGGTGGAGACAATTCAAGTCTTCCTTAACCACTAAATTCATATATGCTCAAGCAGATGGACAACAAAAAAGGGATGCTTCTGCTATATGTGGCCTAGATCCATATACATGGGATGAATTTGTTGCTAGTCGTCAAACGCCTAATTGGCAGGTTAGATGTCACCCTGTGTGATTTACCTAATAACACTTCAATGAATTTACTTGTATTGTAATATGTTAAATGTATTTTTCAATGTTTATATAGGGAATAAGGAAAAGAGCCCAGAAAATTCAAAAAAGGAATGAGTGTCTCCCATACTGTCTCGTGGGGGCTACGATTTGCTTGAGAAGAAGCTGATCGAGGAAAAAATAAAGAAAAGATGACAGGACGCAATGGATACTGAGAATTCTTCAAATGTTGATGACCTACCTTCTCCAATTCCAAGACATATGAAGTGGAAATTGGCCCGCACAAAGAAATATGGCCGTATGACATCTGACACCGCTGAAGAAATATCAAATAGAATTGTGAGGGTACTATAAACTTATGTGAATATTGTTACGTTCCATAATCCAATAATTAAGTGCCTTTTTGAACCCATATGTGTTGTAGCATGAGTTGGAGGAACAAATGACACAAGGGAGCTTTGTCCCTAAGGGACAACAAGATATCCTTAATGCTGCCATTGGCAAACAAGAGCATCCTGGTCGGGTACGTGGTGCAGGTTCGGGTGTAACTGTAAGGCAATACTTTGGACATGGATCACGTTCGTCCAATACTTCTTCTGCGTCCATCAACCCATAACAGCTAGCTGATATCATCAAAAACCTTAAGGAAGAATGGAGGAGGGAGGTGGAGGAGGAAAAGAAGTTAATTATCAAGAAAGTGAAGGAAGAATTAAAAGTGGAGTTAACCCAGATGGCAACACAACAACCACCCCTGGTGGATGCACCGCTACAAGAATTAGCTACACGTGTTAGCACGAAGGGTAGTTTTGCTGAAGCAGCAGCAAATCCATCAGGAGAGGAATCTGGTAATGTTGTGGTGCAATTAAAGGGATTGTACATTCACAATCGTGGGTAACCTAAGCTTGTTGCGTTGGCAAAAGTTATGGATAGGACCGCGACAATTCACAATGTGGAATACGCAGATGATGTCTTAAATGTTTGTGAACAGAAATTTTATGACGGTGACACTGAAGTGCCATATCCGACATCTGCGATCCACTTTGTTAGAGACACCCTTCACACATTCATCGCATGGCCCACATATTTGGTGAAACCATTATCGTGAGGTATCAAATTGTATTACCTTCCATACAATATTTTCCTTTGTTAAAACATACTTTGTTTACACTACAATTTTTTTAAACAAACATATAGGATGCACACATCAGTGACCCACAAAGAAGAGAAGCAGATGTTACAGCAAGAATTTAGAGGCATGTGTTGATCCGTTGGATGAGTTGATGAAGAATGTCTATGAACTTTACCATAAACCTGTTCAATTGTCATGGGATGGGCTAAAGTTTGGGATTGCAAATGTAGAATCATCGTTCTTCATTACATATTCGGATGTTCATGATATTATTTCGGGTGACAAATATTTGAACATATCGATACTATAGCTGTGGATTATGTTAGTACACTTACATTGATATATAGCATTTCATAAATTCATTTTTTTATTTGATTTCAACATTATGCTGTTTAACTTCTATTATTTGATCCAAATATCGTATGGTAGGTTTCTTGATCAATGGAGTTCAAAGTTGTGGCATGATGGAGTCTATGGTTTCTTTGAGCCGCAAATGATTCACAATGCAGGGGATAGGCGTGTTGAAGCTCAACAATTTATTCAAACATGGATGAAGGAATCACAAAGACAACTGTATCTAGGAGCTTACCTATCTCAGTAAGTAAAAAACATTTGGCATAACGACATGGAATAAATGTAATGGATTGTTAGCTGAATTAATTAAAATGTAGGTCCCATTGACAGCTGTTTGTTGTATCCCCTTCGAGTAACACAGTTATATGGTTCTGTTCACTGCGTAAGAAACCAGACATTCATATCAAAGCCGTACTTAACAAGTTAGTGCTAGCAAACAATAAATTTATTTGTCTATTACCATATTGGTTAACGAAAACTTAGGTCATGTATTAACCCACATGTGTTTTTTTTCAACAAACTAGTGCTTTGAAGACATTGAGTTTCGGTGTTGATGGTAAATGTAATGCAACATCACCAAGCTGGATTGAGATAAAGGTTATTGATTTACTAGACCATTGCTTTTGTTTCATTGCTTGTTCTGTCCAAATGTGACATTAATGTCTATGTATTTCTCAAATTAGAGCCATGTGCAAAAAGGAGGCTTTGAATGTGGGTATTACGTGATGCATTGGATGTGGAACATAGTAGGAGGTGGGTTGAAAAATGACTGGAACAAGGTACAACTTCTTATGAACATTTGTAGTATTTGTTGATATTCTTCAATGTATGTATTTGAATGATGTGGCTGATTGAATGTTTGTATACATTTTTATTGTTGCAATTCTTTTGTGATGGAACAGCATTGGACATGGAGGACCTAATTACTTTAAGGAAAAAATTGGCTAAATTTTTGTTGGAAAATAGAAACAAATCTGTGTAGATAGCTTAACATTTATTGTAACAGACCTAGACTACTATGGTTAAATTTTGAATGGTTTGGGATGAGACTTTGGTACAAACTTTGTTATATTTATAACTGTATTTGTAGCATATGATTAGTCTTTTGAGGTAATTTTTGTTGAATATATTTTGATTGTTTAATCTTATATATTCATTCGTGACTACTATGGTAGGTTTCTGTGTCGTCTGCACATACTATTATAGTACTTGTGTTTAGACTTTGGTTATAATTTTTGTTGCTTCGTATGTGGTTGTTATGGTAAGTAAGAGATTTCATATACATCATATGTATTCTGTCAACGTTTTGAGAAGATCCAAAGGTTTGTGGCGCTTCCACTTTCAAATACCAGTACATGAGGTACAATAAAGATTAAACTTTATTTGAATTTGCCTGTGGATCGTCTAATATCTTTCCCCATCTATTGTGGTTTATGTCAAAGGAGCTCTTGGGTGATTTTGAGGCATGTGCTGAAATTTTTATACCAGTAAGTTCGCCTAGTAATCTCCTAGTACAATTTTTATGCTTTTGAAATTATTAATTTTTGATCTGATAATTAGTTCATTTTGAAGCTGGTCGTGATTACTGTGCTTATAATTGCATAATCTGTAACACCTTAGATTCCCACTTTATCTTTATATTAATTTTTAATGAAAATACTTTTTCTTTTGTAAATAAAATAACAAACTAAGGTTTACTAATGACCGATTTCAAAAAGTTTCATCACTAATTAATATTTAAAGGTTCGGTGTAATATAAAATACAATACAGTCCAATATTTGTTCTATTACACATTACAAACTACTCAAATATTTCATCATAATAAAACATCTTCAATCAAACATCTTCAACAAAGTCCTTCATCAAAACAGCCTGTCAATCCCTCTTCACTGTTCATCTGCTCACCCAAATCAAATCGAGGTCATAGCAGGTGTCAACCACAGACACAAAAATATAGGGTAAGTTTATGATAAACATAATTTAAGCAAATAAAACATATTCATATGCAAATAACAACATCCTTATAGATGCATGATTCTTTTAGACTCTTATTAATTGGTACCAATAGTCAAGATAGTCCCATCCTTGTGGCACAGAACTGAAACGATCAGTCAGGGTCTCACAGTGTTGCAACAGGATTCTCACCCACACTTCATGTGATCATCATGGGTGGTGTGATTTCCCCACAGCCAAGTCACCCCTAGCTCAGACCTCTCTTGTCTAAACGCTCGAACTTAGTTCCTACAGTAATCTGACACACCTCCTCTTTGAGGCAACTCTTATATCTCCTCTCTGAGGTATCTCTTATATACACCTCCTTTGTGAGGCAACTCTTATACACATGAGACATATGAAATTGATTCACTTATTTCATAACTCTTTTCAACTCATTTATTTTACTCAGAAATTCAACATAAAGTATAGAACTCAACTTTATATTCATGTACAGAATCTCAGCATATTATTCATATATAGAGATTTATGGGAATACTCAACAACACATGAACTTCATAGAGATTTATAGAAACACTCAACAACACATGGAGTTTAAATTCATAGAAATACTCAGTCATGAACTATAACTCAAGTCCAATAATTTCTTAAATACAAGTCATACTACACAAGATTTCAAGCACTTATTTAAACACACACAACATTTAAACAACACTTAAATTATCTTTATCATAAAGCTTCTCTATACATACCTTGTAATCTCCTAGAAAGTTTGTTTTTCTCTTCTTACTTGGCTAACTTCTTCCACGTGATTTTCCTAAGAGGTGAGGTCTCTTCTACTTTGTTTTAGGCTTTGAAAAAGAGAGAATGAAAGTGAAATGAAAGGTATATGAGGGAGGTATTTTCACGTGTAGCTCTTGTATAGGAGTGGCTTGAAAATGACTTCCATTTTGGACCCCCCTTTGCCTTTATATAGTGGTTGGAAATTAATAAAATATTCAAGGACATTTTTGCTCTTTCTAACTAATTTCCTTCATTTAGTTCCATCTTAACTTAATTTCCTTTCATTCCATTAGATTTTAACTAAATTTATCCTTATTCTTTTAGATTCCAACTAAGTTCATTATGATTCCATTACTTTATAAAAAAAAATCTTCTAGGTTCATTATAAACCATACAAATGTCCTACCACTTGTTTTGATCTTAAGGCATGCCTTTCCAAGTGTCCAAGTTCATGAATCTTCCTCCTTATCCCTTGCTTTTCACGTGGACTTATGCCTAGGCCAAGGAAAATTTTTATTTTGCTTTCATTTATACATATATCATGTCATTTTGTAAATGAAGAAAATTAATCTAATTTTTATTTTTACCTTATACATGGCATTTTCTAAGAGGAAGTCAAGTTCAATTTGAATTCTTCTACCTAAAGATAATATTGAATAATGTAATTCTAAAGTTTTCCAGAGACTTACTTCAATTGCAATATAATTTGCCCATAAATAGTCTATACCGAGTGTTATATAGACTTTACATATAAAGCTGCTCTTTATCTTAATCTTGACTGTCCCGTACTACTTCTAACCATCAAAATTACTAAACTATTTTATTAAATAAGTCTTATGCATCCTACAATTAAGAGAAAACTTCATAGATCTTGTCTATCATTTTTTCATACTTTTCTGAAGTTTGAATTCTTCTAAATAAAGTTTCAAAGTTATTATCTTATAAAATTCATAGAAATTCTATTCTAGTATTTTCTATCACAAAATATTTTGATAATTTGTCATCTAAGAGTATTCTGTAATTTCATCAAGTTTTCACAAAATTTCTAAGAGTGTCTCAGACAATTTTAATATCAACGGTATTGTGGCAATTTTCAAAATATCTAAGGGTATTTATGTAATATTCACCCTAAGGACATTTCTGTAATTTTTGCTTAAAAGTAAGGGTAATATGGTCATTTCTCTTCAAACATTTTTGTAATATCTCTAATTAATATTTTACCCAAATAATTTAAATATAGACTAATCAAATTTCATATAACCTAATATTCATATTAGCAATTGCACAAGAGTAATTCATACAACATCTATTTTACAATTATTAAAATATCAGTGTGTTACATAATCTGCAGGTAACTGCATTACAATGGTACTGTAATATGTTCATTTAATTACCTTCATTTTCGTATCCCTCTTGCTATGTGTCATTTTCACCTTTGTCTCTACTTTGCAGATGCAAAGTTGGTCGTGTGCTTCCCCGTATAGCCGATTGTGCAAAACATGATCACAATGCAGTACTTCGTACAAGGTGGCAGGACAAAGTACTCATTAGTAAGATAAATCCTACTTGAAGAGATACAAGTTAGTATCTTTACAAAGCATATGTGAATTTTTTTATTCAATCCTTGATGAAGTAAGATACATAAACACATTCACTTTTCATCTGCATTCCCTTGATTATTAGGTATCTGCATGATTACTTATGTAGGAAGGAAAATAATATATTCAAATCCCTTCTGTATTGTTGAAGCTAGAGGCTTACACCTTCAAAATATGAGACATCTATATTACTTGCTTTTGTGCAAGTATTTGATAGATTAAAGGAAAAAAAAAGTTTTGAAACAAAAAAAAAATGTTGTGTTTTGCAAGATTCATTATAGACCAGTAGTTTTTTATGGACTTTTATTATGGGTGCAATTACTCCAAAGGCTTCATTTGTTTACTTATTTACAGGATTGAGGATTGTTTAAAGTATTTCAGCAAATTAATGTTCAAATATCTTAACCATAACGTGTGTGAGAATTTTCTTTTAGTAGACATTCCCTAGTATTTGTTAGAAATAAATATTCAATTTAATTATACTTTAATTGACTTTATCTCACAGCAGTTTGGATTTTGCAAATTTTGTTTGTTAAACAGCAACCTACACATGTGCTCATCGATAGCTTCAAGATAAAATAAAGGAAGGAAGAAACTGACAAGTTATTTATTTTTCAACATTTTGAGATCCTATAGTATTTGAGTGGAAACAAGGAATTTTTATCCTTCTAGTCTGTTGGATGTTTAGATGTCCAAGACATTTGGGTATGATAACTTTGCCTTCAGAGAGAACCATAATTGATCAGATGACGATAGATTATATCATATCATATCATATCATATCATATCAAATTTTGTTTCCTTTTTTCTTTTATTTTTCTTATCAATGAATTTTCATTATGTTTGGGGATTATTACGCAATGCTGCTGTTAAGTCTAAAAGTGAAATTGGCAAATTTGAAAAAACTAAATCTTGTTGGGGAAATTATTCTCTCAACAAAAGTAGGAGAATCAAGGCCAGTGTTGTTAGTTAGGAAGATGTAATTGTTCAATTACATATTATGCCAACGTCTGTTTAATTGCATCCTTGTAATTGCAATTGTATTTATACTCTGCCTCTAAGTCATTCATATTCTTGTTATGTTATCTTATATCTAAATCTGATGTTCCTTGAAGGACTTGCCTGATGGATCTTCTTGGACAGTGGATTCATTTACTACAGTATTTGTCTCAAAGTTAAAATCATATCCTTTCTCTCTCTACACACACACACACATAATGTGGTCTTAGCTTTTTAAGTATATAATGTTTTAGCTGGATTCCTTAGCAATATTGTTATAGTTTCTGGTGAGATCTTTGGATTGAAAAGCATAGCTACATACCTCAATGGCCTTGAAATCAATACTAATGTAACTAAAAGGGATGTTGAGGAGGGGCTGAGGCAGGTGTTGATTGGTGATGTAACATCCTCAAAATTATATTATGAGATATATTATGATTGAATTATGGAAGTGCGATGATAATTGGATACAAGAAGAATAGGATAAATTTTATTTGAACATAAGCATTTGTTGAACATGTTTTATATATATTATTAATCAATAGAATTTTCTGATCTGTAGAAAGGAAACCGAAGAACAAACCTTTAGTCAATAGGAGCCCTACTTCCCTCTTTGCGATATACAATTTCAGGAGAAATTTGATTTTTTTCTCGGACAATGTCAGTATACGCTCTATAAATTAGAAATTTCAAATTGAAACAGAATAAGGTGATATAGGACTCATATAATAGGAAATAATTTGTAGAGTTAGAAACTATACAATTGTGACAGAAAAACCTTAGAATAGAATTTCTATGAATTTTATACGGTAATAACTTTGAAATTTTATTCAGGAGAATTTAGGTAGCAGAAAAATATGAAAAAATGATAAGTAGAATCTGTGGAATTTTCTCTTAATTGTAGGATGTACAGGCTTATTTAATAAAATGGTTTAGTAATTTTGATGGTCAGAAGTAGAACGAACCAATCAAAATTAAGATAGAGCAGTCTTGTACGTAAAGCCTTTGTAGCACTCTATATAGACTGTTTGTGAGCTATTTGTACTGTAACTGAAGTCAGTTTTTGAAAATCTCTAGAGTTCTATTATTTAATCTTATCCTTTAGGCAGAAGAGTTCGAATTGAACTTTACTTCCTCCTATGAATGCCATGTGTGAAGACAACTTGGAATTGAATTCTTCCTCTTCATGAAAGATGACATATGGACACAAGGAGATTCTGGAAATCTCTAGAGTTCTATTATTTAATCTTATCCTTTAGGTAGAAGAGTTCGAA
>PYAF01000195.1:73972-85746 GCA_007407185.1 Glycine tomentella | reverse complement strand
TTTTCTTGAATTTTCTCAAGACTTCTTCATTCTTCTTGATAGTACACGTGCACTAGCTTGGCTTGGAGAGCAATCTTCACTAATTTTCTCTCCTTTACGTGGAATGGCTAGATGTTAGGGAGATTTTTGTGTTTTTCTTTATTCTTGAATTTTTTCCAAAACCCGTTATAGTAAAATATTGATTCTGGATTTGTTAACCGTTGGATCTCCTTAAACTTTTAAAGGTACACTACTATCCCATATTCTAACTTTTGACCGTTGAGATTGTTGAAATAATGTCTAGAGCTATCCACGTGTTCTACCAAAGGAGACAAGAGAAGATTTGCTTCAAAAAATCTTCTTAAGCTAATCCTACACCATACAAGTGTCTTGACACTTGTTTCCATCCCTTGGCTCCCTTTACAAGTGACTTATCTTGAATGTTCTTGCCCCTTCTACTTCATTTATTCACGTGGACTTGCAAGCTTAGGGGAAAGAATGCAATTTTTCTTTAAGACCTCAACGTTGTCACTTTGTAAATTTCATAAAAATTTTATTGTAAGGTGTCTTGCCACAAAATATCTTAATAATCTGCTAACTAAGAGTATTCTTGTAATTTCATCAGGTTCTCACAGAATCCCTAAGAATACTTGATCATTTCTAGCCTGAAGGGTATTATGGTAAATTCATCCTTCATCCTAGGGGCATAATTGTCATATCAACTAAAAATATCTAAGGGTGTTCTTGTCATTTCCAAAATATCCAAGGGCATTTATGTAAGTTTTCATCTTAAATATCTTTCTAAAATATCTAGGAGCACTTTTGTAATTCTCAAAATATCCAAGGATATTATCGTCCTTTTACCCTCAAGGGCATTTTTGTCATTTCTAATTTACAGTAGGGCAATATGGTCATTTTTCCTCAAACATTTTTGTAATGTCTCTAATTAACATTTTACCCAAATAATTCAAATATAGTCCATTAATTTTTCCATAACCTAAGACTTGCATAAATATTTGATTATAACTCTGCATATTTTGGGGTGTTACACGTACTATCAAAATATAGTGTTTGCAAGAATCAGAACCACTGGTTTCTAATAACCCTTACCATGATTTTCATTTAATAGAAAGTAACAAAAATATAGTAACAAAAATGTGTTTTTTCTGTTACTTCAAAACTAGTGGTCAGCAAGGATTCTTTGGCATAACATAGGTGGCATTATCAGTTTTCCATATCTTGATGCTTAAAAAAATAAAATTACTTTTGTAGGCACCTCCATAATTGTGGTGGCTACACAATAAAAGCCCCCCCTAACTTACCACATTTTGATAATTAAGTAAAAAATAAAATTGACTAGACTAAACAATCTTAATGGAACTATCACCTTCATCTCCCTCGAGTGGCCTTGACTAAGTGAACGTTTATTCATACAGAAACAATATTTGGTAGTCCATATAATATATGGCTTACATGCATATCCATGGGTGTGTCTCTTTTGGTTCATATCTTACACGTACTCATGTGATTGTGCCCATACACAAGCCACTGTTGTGACCACTCTATGCTCCGACACTAAGAAATGGGCATTGGCTTTGCTGGGCAAAATCATCTCTATTGACTAACATCAGTATCTAGAAAGGATGAAACTAAAGTTGATTAATGTAAGTATGCATGTGTTGTGTGTATGTAGTTCGTAATGTTCTTTATTTGCAATGGAAAAGGCCTCTCCACTATTTATTATTCTTTGCTCCTTTGTTGGAAATGTTCTTCATATATCACCTTCCATATATGATATGGTATAATATTATGAAAATTTTGTTGAAATTTTTAGTTTTATTTACATTTATGATAAGACAGTTTTTATGTCCTAATTTGAATAGTATTTTACCTAGTGCTGCTACTATAGATTCTCCTTCTGAACCTACCAGTGGTTGGAAATTGAAATATTACCCTCCTAATGGACTATAAGACTTTTAATTATCGTGATGGAAAAAGTCATTGTTATGAAAACAGCCTAAAGAGGAGGCAATGTGATATTACTAGGCCATACTAAATCTATCATAGTCAAAAGAAATTACTTGCCAAGCAATGACTTTTTTAATTTTGCTATAGAATATGGAGTGACTTTGAAGCCCTCAAAATGATGGTGGGATGTCTACAATAATTATTGCCCGTCTGTATATATAATGATGATATATATGAGCATAGAAGGTTAGATTGTGTGTTATGCACATGCCTATGGCCATTGGATTGGATATATATCCATAGCCAACAACCACTTAACACCAAACTCCCACTCATACATACCCTTCAACCTACACTGTTTCATTTTTGAATTTTATTATTAACTTATTTTAAGAATTAAAATTGTGAAGTAATAACACTTCAAAAAGCTTAAGCTATCCCCCAGAGCTACATTAAAGATTTTATGCCTCTTAACAAAAAGATCATACCACTTCCTTTACTTTTGATGTGACTAAAATAAACATTGGTAATTCTTCCCTTTAAACCTTTAAGAAATTTTATTTCGTGAAGTTTGTCACATTACAGTACAAAGCAACTGGCATAAATGAATTAATTAAACGTAGTCAAATTAAAGTCATATTCATTCACATATACTTCATGTATTCATATATGTTTAACTTTTCTTTTATAATCTTCATTTCTTGTTGTTGACTTCTTGCACCAGGATTCCAGTTTGATTATGTCTTTGCTTGGACCATTTTGAAATATCAGCAAACTTCAAGTGCCACTGCCCCTGACCATGTTATTGTAGTGATATATAGCATGCTATCTTATTGTATTAGCTGATTAATTGTTGAGATTTAGGTTATTTAGTGGAAGTGACATTTCAGGGTCCCACTGCTGGACCAAGTTCAAGTATGCCACCACTGGCTACAAATGGTGATGGAAAGTTAGGTTTAACCTTTCTTTTTGCTTCACATCTATGAGCTATCAGTAACACCTAACCAAATGCATTTAAGGTTGGTATTTAAATTCAGATAAACGTGTTTATTATGTTTTTACCTACACTTGAACATATTTTGTATTCAATTTAAGTTGCTTCAATTTGTCTGTTATTGTACAGGTTATTTTGGCATAAGAAATTAATAATGGGCCACTTATTTGGGATGACATATGGGATTTGTAGCATCCACCTATTGGCCTTGATTATATGGAAAGGAGAAGTATTGCTACAACTATGTAAAAATTAATTTTGTATTGTATTTTCACAATTCTACATACATTTTATGAATAACTATATATATACTAAATATCTTGGCAAAATATGTTTGTTGGTCATTTTACTTGTATTTGTGTTTTAAGCATGCTACAATAATAACATTACTAGTTAAGAAACTAAATTTATTGTAATAATTTATTAAATATTAACAAATATTTATTAGTTATGTTATTATAAACTAAATAATAATATAAAAAATCAGCAATTCAACGACGGTTATAGAAGAACCGTCTTAGAATGGGAATTTCTAAGACGGTTGTGAGCAAAAAACCATCTTTGATTCTTACTTTCAAAGACGGTTGTTAACAAAAACCGTCTTCGTATCATACCTTCTAAGACGGTTGTCAGAGCGAACCGTCTTTGAAAGTTTGTGAAAAAACAAATTTGGTACATTCAAAGACAGTTGATAGTAAAAATCGTCTTTGATTATCACTTTTAAAGACAGTTGTTAGGAAAAACCATCTTTTATTCTTACTTTCAAAGACGGTTGTTATCAAAAACCGTCTTCGTATCACACTTTCTAAGACGGTTCTGAGCAAGAACCGTCTTTGAAAGTCTGTGAAAAAAAATTTGGAACATTCAAAGACAGTTAATACAAAAACCGTCTTTGATTCTTACTCTCAAAGACGGTTTTTCACAAAAACCGTTTTCGTATCTCACTTTCGAAGATGGTTGATAGCAAGAACCCGTCTTTGAAAGTCTGTGAAAAAAAATAATTTGTAAAAATCAAAGACGATTGATACGTAAACCGTCTTTGATTCTTACTTTCAAAGACGGTTTTTCACAAAAATCGTCTTCGTATCACACTTTCGAAGATAGTTGTCAGCAAGAACCATCTTTGAAAGTTTGTGAATAAAATACACTACATTCAAAGATGGTTGTGAGCAATAACCGTCTTCAAATCATACTTTCTAAGACGGTTGGCTGCCACAACCGTCTTTGAATGTATGTTTTTTTTAAAAAAAGAAAATTGAAACTACGATGGTTGTTTTAAAGAGTCGTCGTAAAAAACATGAAACAAAGACGGTTCCAAAATCGTCGTTGAATAGCATAATTTTCAACAACACATGATTCAAAGATGGTTTATGAACCGTCGCCGAAGGCCTCAAACAACCTTCGTTAAAGACCAGCCTTGTAGTTGTGTAATGAAGGATAAATTTTAATTTGTAGATTGAAAGCACTTGTTATTATGAAACAAAATTAAAAAAAATGATTCAAATCATATATTTTTTATATAAATATAAAAAATTATATAATACCTATTTATCTACTAATTGTCTAGCCATTATATATTCTACATTTTGTTCCGAAATTTTTGGAATTCCAATTAGTCACCTTTTTCGCTATGCATCCTTGCCCCTAACAACCACCGCCAACCATCTTTTTGTGCACCTCCACACTCCAGCTACCGCTCTAGTGTTTGCGTTTTTCACACAGCTACCACACCGGTGTATGATGCCTTTTTTCAAGACTAAGGTTCTCTTTGAGCCTTCCACTTTGTGATTGCAGTATCCATGATAAACATTGCCACATTCTCTGTCACTATTTGGTAGCCACCCGGTCACTCCTTTTTTCAACCTGTGACCACCGACCACTGTCACCCATTTCCGGTGACCACCACACCTTCTAGTGCGCAACCAAAGGAAATAGGGGAAAACTAGCACAAATAAGGAATTAATGGAGCTTAGGGGAAAACACACTTGCACTATGGATGTCTTGGGTTGAAGCTTCGGGCACTGGATCTTTGATCTATGCTCTTTACATGTATGTATTAATTGAAATATTGACATAAAATAATAAAAATGAAAAAAAATAGTTCTTGAATTCCTGATGTTAAATAATAAAATGAAAAAAATGAAATAATAAATTCTTGAAAAACAAATCCGTCGGTAATTGTCATGGATTTAGCCATCCGAAAATATCTATCAAAAATATGGTCGTGGGTAATACCGATAGATATATACATCAGAAATTTTCCATAGATACGTCGGTTAGTAATTTCTAATAGATATGTCCGTTGGAAATTTTCCATCGATATTTCCGTCGGTAATTTTGGACGGATATATCCATTGAAAAAAGGTTATCAATATTTTCAATGGATATATTCGTCAGAAATTACCAACGGCCTCTTTTGGAAATTATCGACGGACATAAAATTTTGTCGATGGGTATTTCATATGAGCATTTTACTCATAGATTTTGGTATGTCGAAAATCATAAATTACCAACGGATTTTGGGGGTTACCGATAGATTTGGGCCATCAAAAATACCTTTCTTTGTAGTGATATACGAAAATACTTTAAGACTACTTTTATTATAGAAGGTTCGCTTTTATTGCAGACTAGGAGGGTACGTTGTGGCTTGATCTCACAGGTGCATCTGTTGATGTAACTTGCCAAGGGATGAGTGATCTTCCTATGAGATATTTGTATTAGTAGGATGCACTAGCGAGAGTCTAGAAATGGGCATCCACAAGTGCACCTTCTTCTGAAATTGTATCGTTGAAGGTTTCACTTCTTACGAAGGGTCCCTTCTTTTCTTTGAGAACAATTCTTGAGAGATGCAGCTTTGAGAGCCCTTCTTGTCTTTCAGCTTCTGCATACTGGTCCAAGCTTGAGTGGGTCACTTTAGTGGAAGGTCAAACTTGTTGTTGAGTTCCAGGTGCTAGCCAGTGGGGAGACATCTTAACAACGTTTGGTTGCACTTGACGAGTCCATTGTAGAGGTGGAAGATAAACTATGGAATTTGATGATAGAGCCTTAAAGGCTTTAGATGGAGTGAGCATATAGTCATATTGCACCTAAATTGGAGCTTGATAAGATATTGTTTCCCTATCCACAGGTTCAGAGAATTGCATGTGTAGGATTATCGTTAACGAAGGCTAGAGGACTTCTGAGCATCAGTTAATGGTTCCCTTGGAGCGGTTCTTTTGAATCTGTCTAGATGCATAGAAGATGGAGGTGGATGCGGTTGAGCAGAAAATGCATGCTTGCAGAGGGGGGAGATAAGAGTGTCATCGGTGGACTCACTATCTCATGAGGAAGAGGCTGGATCTTCCTTATTTCCAGTTAAGGAAACAACCCATTCTTTATCACCAATCTTCGAGTTGGACTTGGTTGTCCTCATCTTTATGTATCATGGAATGGTAGAGGGGATGACAGATGCCCAAGTTCAGAGACTAGTTCAGCTTTGTTTGCCTTCTTTGGAGCAGAGGGTATCTGGAACAATTGTTTTCCTATGTTGCAGTGCCACTTGAACCAAGCCTTCATCATCTTCATCAATCTAACTTAGGTCTTTCAACCTATGTGGGACTAAGGTCAAGGCAGGTGGATGTACAGGAGCAGACACAACAGATTCATGTCTTCTTTTAGTTTCATGCTCCTTGGCCATAAGCTCATCTTCTTCTTCAAGTTTTTTTGTTTTTTAGTCTTCTTTTTCTTCTGTTGCTCAGCCATGATCTTCTGAATTTTTCTTGAAATGCCAAAGTTGTTCAGACGTTGGTCTTCATCAGTGATTTCTTTGGCTAGCCTTTTCTATTTCCTTTTGATAATGGTGTCCATGTCCACTGCAAGACCCTCCTTTAAGCTTTGTTCTAAAGCCACCTTCATAGCTTTCATATTAGTTTTGCCAAAATTTTGTTGTTTAGCAACTATTAAGCCCTTGGCTATCAGGGTGTGCTTAGAATCCTTGTCCATCTTGTTAAACATACACCTTGATCCCATAAGAGCTTGTTAATGAGGGCTTCATAGTAGATGTTGTCCAGATCAACTCAGTCCTTGAGGTTTATAAGCATGTGGAAGGTCAAACGAGAGGTTTTCCATCAAGTGAAATAATACGAATTTTTAGAGATCAAAGAGAGTTGTTTTGGAACCTACTTTACGGAGAACACTCTTGTTTAGAATGTTGGCCTATATCTTCACCTTTTCACACATCAAGTTGTATACAATCGTCTTCTAGTCACCAGCCTTGTCAGCATTATCTCTGTAGAGGGCTCTAGTGACATAGGAGTCATAGTTCTTCTCCCATCCCTCTTGGTAACTACTACCCTCACGTAGCAATAGTGTCATAGGACAATACCATCTTCACTCCTAAAACCTTGGAGAAAATAGTCTTCTTGTTTACGAATTCAACATGTATCCAAAAGATTCTTATCAGTTCAGGGGACATGGTTTGTGGTTTGTTGAAGAAGTGTCTGGCACCATAGAACAATAGTGTAATGCCTCAATTTATCATCTTGTTATTATTGATTTTTAATGAAAAATTACTTTGCCAATTTACTAAAAATTATTGAACCAAGATTACTATTAATTAATATTCAAAAGATTTCTATGTCTGGTTTATTTATAACTAAAATATACTGTAAAATACAATACAAATTGATATAGAATCTATTACATAGTACACATAACTAAAATATTTATTACAACAAAACATCTTCAACTAAACATCTTCAACAAAGTCCATCATCAAAAACAGCTTGCCAATCCTTCTTTTCTGCTCATCTGCTCACCCAAATAAAATCAGGGTCATAACAGGTGTCAACCACAGACACAAAGTACATGGTAAGTTTATGATAAACATAATTTAAGCAAATACATTCAATATGCAAATATTCATAACAACATCCTTAAAGATGCATAATTCTTTTAGACTCTTATCACGATGCATGATTCTCTTGAACTCTTATTATTTGGTACCGATAGTCAAGATAGCCCCATCCTAATGGCACAGAACTAAAACGATCAGTTAGGGTCTCATAGTGTTGCAATTAGGATTCTCACCCACACTCATGTGATCATCATGGGTGACGTGATTTCCCCACTGCCAAGTCACCCCCCAGCTCAGACTTCTCTTATCTGATCACTCGAACTCAGTTCCTGTAGCTATCTGACACACCTCCTCTTTGAGGCAACTTTTATATATACCTCCTCTCTTATGTAACTCTTATATACACCTCCTCTATGAGGCGACTCTTATGCATATGAGACACATGAAACTGATATTCATAACTTTTTTCCTTTTAGTAACTTATATTTATTTTCAACATCAGTTCTTCAATCACTATCTTATTTATTTTACTCATAAATTCAACATAAGTATAGAACTCAGCTTAATATTCATGTACAAAATCTCAGCATATTATTCATGTACAGAGATTCATAAAAACACTCAGCAACACATGGAATTTAGAGAGATTCATAGAAACACTCAGCAACACATGAACTTCAAACACTGATTCAAACACAAACAACACTTAAATTATCTTTATCATAAAGCTTCCCTATACATACCTTGTAATCTCTTAGAAAGCTTGTTTATCTCTTCCAATGGTGTTAGCTTTTACATGTGGTTCTTCAAGGAAGTGGGGTCTCTTTCTCACTTGATTCAAGCTTTTAAAAGGAAAGGTTGGAAGTGAAATGAAAGGGATGTGAGAAGGAGATGTTCATGTGAAGTATGTAGAAGGGTGAAGTCTTAAATGTGACTTCTACTTAAGGCTCCCCTCTTCCCTTTATATAGAGTTTAGGAAATAATAAAATATTCAAGGACATTTCTACCCTTTCTATCTAGTTAGTCTCATCTAGTTCCATCCTAACTTAGTTTCTTCTCATTCCATTCCATCCTAACTAAACTCATAATTACTCTTTTACTTTTATACAAAAATCTTCTAAGTTATGATGACTTGCTTTACAAGTGTCCCTACACTTGTCTACTTCTTTACAAGTGTCCTTCCACTTGGCATTGTCATGAAGCTTCCTTTACAAGTGTCCTACCACTTGGCATTGTCATGAATCTTATCCATTTCTCTACCTATTTCACGTGAAGCATCAAGAAATAAGAGAAGATTTTCTTCTCTTCGTGCCATCTTGTATATGTCTTTCAAGGTTATGATGGCTTCTTATCCTTTCATCAATGGTGGCTTACAAGTGGCTAGATATTTCTTAAGCCTTCATGATTGTATCTTTTAATTTATGAAGCTTAAGATATTTTTCTATTTATCATGTTTTCATTTTCTTAAAGAGAAGAAAATTATGTGGTTTTCCTTGCATCCACATGTCACCTTTTATAAAGAAGAAGAATTCAATTTAAAGATAGCTTCACACATGGCATTCATTGGAAGGAAGTAAAATTCAATTTGAATTCATCTTCACACATGGCCTTTTATAGGAAGAAGTAAAGTTCAATTTGAACTCTTCTACCTAAAGGATAATATTAAATAATAGAACTCTAGAGTTTTCCAGAAACTGACTTCAATTACAGTATAAATTGCTCACAAGCAGTCTATATAGAGTGCTACACAGACCTTACATACAAGACTGCTCTTACCTTAATTCTGATTAGTCCGTTCCACTTCTAACCATCAAAATTACTAAATTATCTCTTTGAATAAGTCTATACATCCTACAATTAAAAGAAAATTCCCTAGATTCTACTTATCATTTTTCTATGCTTTTTTGCTACCTAAATTTTCCTGAATAGAATTTCAAAGTTATCATCGTATAAAATTCATAGAAATTTTATTCTGAAGCTTTCTGTCACAAAGTATTTTGGTAATTTGCCATCCAAGGGCACTCTGTAATTTCATCAAGCTTTCACAAAATATCAAAGGGTGTCTTGGTAATTTT
Organism: Glycine tomentella; assembly: GCA_007407185.1. Lineage (NCBI taxonomy): Eukaryota > Viridiplantae > Streptophyta > Magnoliopsida > Fabales > Fabaceae > Glycine > Glycine tomentella. The sequence goes on along the minus strand of PYAF01000195.1, from coordinate 75,896 downwards.
TTCCTCAAGGGTACTATAGTAATTTGCCATTCACCTTTGGGGTATGATTGTAATTTTTAAAATATCCAAGGATATTTTTGTAATTTCTGTTTTAAGGGAAGGGCAATATGGTCATTTCTCCTCAAACATTTTTTGTAATGTCTCTAATTAATATTTCACCTAAATAATTTAAATATAGATCATCAAATCTCACATAACCTAATACTCACATCAATAGCTATGCAAGAATAATTCATATAATATTTTGACCATAGCTTTTGAAATTTCAGGGTGTTACAAATAGTGTTTCATTGAGCTTTAGACCCATTTTTTCAAGTTCTTGAATGTCAAAAAAGTGTTCTACATGGATGGATGGCTCACTGTATGTGTGAATGGTGGTGATTTCAATGGTTGGGATTGTCTCGGTAACGAGGGTGTTTGCAGAGGCCATTGTTGAAAGATGAAAGCTAGGTTTGAATTCTAAGAGACGAAGTTAAAGTGTGTTGTAGAGAGTGTAATGCCAAGAGTTTCAACGTAAAAAGGTTTTATAGTGGGCTTTTGGCTTTTTCAAAAACAATCATTAGGCCCGTTTCCCAAAATCAACTCAGTGTGAAGCGTTACAAAGTTTCGCTATGAAAACGTTGTGTTTCATATATAAGAATAAAATGCATGATATGTCATCCATATATTAAAAATTGTGAATGTGTGTTAAGATCCAGTGGACGATATATCCTTGGATGCAACAATGGATGACATATAGAGATTAAGTCAATCATTAACAGAGATCATTCCAAGTTGACTTCCTATCAGAATCAACCTTTCTTGAGTTAATGGTTTTGAAAAAATATTAGCAAGCTGATCATCAGTGGGTACAAACTGTAAAACTGCTGTCTCATTTTGAACATGATCTCTTATAAAATGATGTTTAATTTCTATATGTTTTGCTCTGGAATGCAATGTTGGACTTTTAGAAAGACTTATAGCAGATTTATTTTCACCAAAGATAGGAATTTTACTCTCATAGACATTATAGTCTTCAAATGGTTCTTTATCTAGAGAAGTTGAGTGCAATAGCTTGTTGCTAACATGTATTTTACTTCAACATTATACAATGCAGTTGAGCCCTACTTCTTACATATCAAAATTACTAAGTTGCCACCTATAAATTGACAACTTCAACTTGTGCTTTTTTCTTTTGACTTTATCACCTGTATAGTCTGCATTGCAATAGCCTAAGTCTGAAACTTTCTCTTCTTTTGAACATAAGACCAAGATTAGGAGTTCCAATTAGATATATGAATATACGTTTAACTACAATTAGATGAACATCCCTTGGTTTTTTTTTTAAACCTTTCACATAAGCAGGCACTGAACATAAATATCAGGCCTGAACATAGTGAGATAGAGCAATGAACCAATCATTGTACTGAGTCCCGTCCACCTTCATTGATTCCTCGTCTAGTCCAAGATATGTAGTGAGATGCATAGGAGTCTTCATCTCTTTTGCATTACTCATGTTGAATTTCTTTAACAATTCTTTCACATACTTGGTCTAATGAATGTAAATGCCTTAGGGTGTTTCTTTATTTGTAATCCAAGAAAGAATTTCAGCTCTCCCATCATGCTCATTACGAACTTAGTCTACATTAATTTAGAAAAATCTTTACAGAGCATTTTATTAGTAGCACCAAAAATGATATGACCCACATACACTTGTACTAATAAAAACTGAGAATCACAGTTTTTGTGTAACACCCCAAAATTTTGGAATCACAGTCAAATATTGGGGTAAAATGTTAACTAGAGACAGTACAGAAGGATTTAAGGGAAATGACGAAAATACCCTTGGACATTTTAGAAATGACCAAATTGTCCCTAGGCATTTTAGTAAGATATCTCAAGGAGGAAATTTTATAAACACTCTGGGATACTTGAAAAATGATCA